>WOFM01000500.1:0-258478 GCA_011428145.1 Ericerus pela
TAATAGTGGTTAGTTTATTTTTGGATATTTCGATCTGTCCTTACCTGTTATCACTGATCCTATATTATATATTATTATCGATTTGTGTTTATAACTTTATAGAATTCATCAACGAATTCATAGAATTCATAACGTTAAATTGACACAAGTTCGTCGATGAATTCTCTTTGATTTGTTTGCATTTGATGGCATTAATTTGTCGACGAATTAAGGCCGTTAAATGCACCCAAATCCACTTTGATCTGTCTGTCTATAGATATTAATTTGTTGACAAATCCAACGGAATTTGTCGATGAATTCTCTTTGATTTGTGTTGGGATACGATTCCCTCACTCCCTCACAAACACATAACTTCACACTGACTAACACTGTATGTAACATGTATATTACATTCATTCGTTTTACATGTGGCGACACTGATCGCCAATATATTATTCTTCCCGCCACTGCTCGACGGAGAATGTTCTCCGTTCGTCAGTCGTTGTACTAACATTGTTTAATAAACTTTTTCTAAGATGGAAGTCCGTACTTATCTTTTCTGTGTAAAGTGATCAGACCTCACCTCAATATGTTAGCAGAGCTGCGGATCAGAGAAAAAAGTGCGGTAATTAAAATGTGATATGTGATAACCGTGTAATTTGTTAAAATTAAAAGTTCGTGTTTCACACAAAGTGAAAGGCTTAGTGCCGAGTGATACCTCCACGCAAAGTGGTAGGAAAAGTTAAAATTCGTGAACAAAAAAGTTTGATTCAGTGATTAAAGTAACTATCCTGAAAAAGTTAAAAGTTAAATTAAAGTAAAACAACAAATTAAAAGTGAAATTTAATGAAAACAACGGTAAAGTCTTGGGCGCCTGTGAAAACGTCAAAATCGAAAGTCTGAAGAAAACAAATCAGATACGAGAGGATTTTATGGTTTGGTAGACCAGTGCACACAATCAAAAACGGTTGGCAATTGTTCATGCTGTGTTCCAGGGAGTGAAACAGCGGAAGAAAATTGAAAATTCAGAAGTTGCAGAGTAAAAATCGTCGGAGATTGGTGTCATTTGGGCAAGGTAGCAGAAGAAAAACATCGAAAAAACACGAAAACAGAATCGAAAAATTAAAGATAAGTAAAAAGTTTAAGTTAATTAATAAATAATTCGTGTGATTTTGCTCAAAATTAATTAGAAAAAATCAAAATTTCAGTAAAATAAAGGTAAATTTTGATATATTTTCATGTAAATTCTCAGTCAAATCCCAAGTAATGTTGAAACTTGAAAGGTGATATTGTTAGCCTTCAAACTTCATCTTGTTGGTTGAGAATTGTAGAAAAAGGAAATCTTTGTTGGATGAGATTCATCGAATCCAACAATAGAAAACCTACACTTTTGAACATCGACATTAGTGACAGATTTTTTCCTGTTCACATACAATAAAAGATCGATTCAATTGATGAAAGCTGATAAATTATTTTCTTTTCAGCAGGAATCCTTTTCATACTTGTTAAATAATTTTTGCACTGTGTATTAATTTGAATTTTAAAGTGTTTAATAGAATCACCTGTACTCTGAAACAAGACTTGGTACTTTGATTAATTTAATTTTGAACATTTTCGACGATAAAATCACAGTAATTTGATCGCTCAAGAAGCAGAAACAACGGCGGAGAGATCACCTCATCGTCGGCAACACATATTTCGTAAGATTTAATTTAGAATATTGACAAATTATTGAATATCATAATATAATACATTTAATTTGCATTCCCGATCGAGCAACTGAGACCGTGTTGTGCATTATCGTGCTGTTGAGACCGTGTTACCCCCTAGAATTAAGTTCTCGTGTTTCTGAGGTAGGATCTAAAGTCCCAATCACCCAAAATCTAATAATAAAATGTCACGATTTGACACAAAAAAGGTATTCGATGGGAGGAATTATGATGCCTGGAGGACCACGATGGTCTCAACACTATATGCAGAGGGATTGTACCCGATTATGCACGATGTTGAGACCGAGGTGCAATTTTTGGGACTGGAATTGAACAGTTTTTTAAACCCTGAATCTGGCAATGCTAGTTCAGCTAACAGGATGGCATATTTCCGCAATCAGGAAAAAGGAAAGGCTTTAATCTATCAGGGATTGAACAACGAATTAATTGAAAGGGTAAAAGATTTAAAAACAATAAACCAAATTTTAAAAGTCTTAGATGAAAGGTATAAAAGCTGCACGCAGGTTATATATATTAACGCGAAGCAGACCTTTCAGAGATTGAAATTTAATAGTGATGGAAATATGAGAAGATAATAGATATAATAACACAAACAGAAATCAAAACTATAGTCAAAATGTAGATCCGGGGAAAATGACATATAATAATAACCAAAAGTCAGAAATATCTCAGAATAATAATAATAATTACGAAAATAGAAAATATAATAATAATGAAAATCAAAATAATTTGCCAAATTCGAATAATTTAGTATGTTTTAAGTGCCATGGCAAAGGGCACATAGCTAAAGTATGTCCGTCAAATAAAGAGGGTGCAAAACCCCAAGATAAATTAGATGGTCCTGCACAAAATACGAGATATGGACGAAATAATCAGAATAATAATAATAAAAAACAAAAAAGAAAATTATGTTCAGTGGTCAATGATGATAAGGTACAAGGGCCATGAGCCAAACGAGAACACAAATAATAATTAATTAATAAATTTAATAACACCTAGAGACCCGAAGCATGAATCAGATCCAGATTATGTCCCTCTTACTAAGAGAATAATGTTAGATGGTGGTGCTGTTGCCCACGTTATATCTGATTTGTCAAAATTGTCTAACTCCATAATGCTGGAAAAGCCTATCGAGTTAGAATGTGCCATCCAAGATACATTACTAATTGCACACATATAGGAACTATGTTTATCAGGGTGGAAAATTCAGAGAGGAATCAAACTGTAATAAAATTAAAGAACGTACATTACGTACCATCCCTGAATGTAGACCTAATGTCAGGGATTAAGATAGAAAATAGGGTGCTGGGCATAGATCAAAATTTCTCTGCGGCGCACATATACGTCCAGGAACGGACGAGGTAATTTTTTCGGCCCCGAAAATAAGGGGGGTATACATGGTGAAGTACGAAATTGTACCGGAATCCACGGTCAATATTATAGAAAATGAAGATGATTTAAATAAAATATGTCCCTATAATAATGAATCGAATAAATTGGCATGTATGCCCAATATAAATTCCCAGGATGAATGGATGGAATACGAAGTAGAAGAGGAAATTATTGAGGAAAGTCAGGAGGAAAATGAGAAAAATAGAGAGAATATCAATAATAATACACAAGAAAACACAAATAATAATAATTTAGATAATAATATTATAATAAACGCTAATGATGAATATGATAGCAATGACCCACAAAATAATGAAACAAATGAAGGTGATAGCGAAATGAATGAGGATGTAGGTATAAATAATAATAATAATATAACAGACAATAATGATATAATAAACGATGATCAAGAAATCAGAGAGAATATAGGAAAATTAAAAATAGATAAAAATATGATATGGCATAGGAGATTGGGACACTTATCAGGAAAAAATTTGAAATTCTTGACAAAGGTCTCAAGAGGTATTCCAAACAGAATTACATTTCGTGATGACAAATTCAGTCTGTGTGAGATATGTGTGAAAGCGAACTCTAAAAGATTAGGACATAGTGGAACTCGCACTAGACCAGAAAGAAAACTAGAACTCGTTTCATCGGATACAATAGGCCCCTTCTCACCAGGCATATATGGTGAAAAGTACGTTTTGATATTCGTGGATCATGCCACAAAATATACTTTCATCTCCACTATTGAAAAAAAATCAATGGTTTTCGAGGAGTTTAAGAAATTATACATGAAATTAAAATCGAAATTCCCGGATCACTTAATAGCCACATTAAGATGTGATAATGCTAGAGAGTATCTTGACTCGAACATGAAAACATTTTGTGAGGACAATGGCGTAAACCTTGAGCCTGTTGTTCCGTATTCACCAGAATTGAATGTGATGGCTGAAAGGCAGAATCAAACGATCATGGCGAGGACAAAGGCCATGTTGTTTGACTCTAATCTGGATTTCAGTTTCTGGTCATTGGCTGTTCCGACGGCTGTTTATGTTATAAACAGAAGCTCAACTAGGGCCAATAAAGACCATAAAACCCCTTTTGAAATGTTTTACGGCATAAAGCCGGACTTATCTAATATGAGAGTTTTTGGGTCTCTCGCTCATAGACATATTCCCATAGAGGTCCGTCAGCAACAGGCCACAAAAAATAAAAGAAAAAAAGCAAATAGTGAACACCCAAAATTAACCCAAAGATCCGCTAAAGGAATCTTTGTAGGGTATACCAATAGTGGGTACTGTATAAGGGACCCATTAATAGACAAATCACATGTTACATGCGACGTAAGATTTGATGAAACGAGAAATATAAAACAAATAGATAATAAAAATAATAATAATGAAAAAATACAGAATAATAATAATATAATAGAAACCCCTGTAATTTTAAATTTATTTAAATCAAGATACAAAAATTATATTGAGGACCACATCCCTCAAAAATGGGAGGATGTTGAAAACAACCCTTTTAAGGAAGAATGGCAACAAGCCATTACTGACGAGCTGAAGTCACTATCTGATATGGGGGTATGGGAAGTCGTCCCAAGGGAGAGAAATGTGAGGTTAGTGGATACGAAGTGGTGTTTCACCACAAAACCCGACAACCAAGGCGTTCACATACCAAAAGCCAGGTTGGTTGCAAGGGGTTTTAAAGATCTTACTCACTATTCTCTAACTGAAACATATGCCCCGGTAATCCAATATTGGCTGATAAGATGGATATTATCTCTCACTAACAAATATAGTCTAAATATAACACAATTCGATATAAAAACAGCTTTCCTTAATTCACAAATAAAATACCCTATATTTATATCAAACCCCAAAGGATGCCAACTAGGCAAAAATAACTGCCTAAGATTAATAAAGTCAATATATAGACTGAAAACGTCTTCGAAGAGCTGGTATGACTTGTTGAATTCAACAATAATTCAAGCTGGATTCATTCAATCAAAAATAGATAGATGTTTATATATAAAACAAGATAATAGTGGTGCAATGGCACTCTTAATATTCTATGTGGATGACATGTTGTTGGCTAGTAACCACGACGAGTGGACACAAGACTTAATAAATATTTTCAACAAAAATTTCACATTAAAAATAGAATATAATCCAACTTTCTTTGTGGGATTCGAAATAAGTCAGGATATACCTAGGAAACAAATTATATTAACACAAAATAGATACATTGATAAGATTCTCCGGAAATTTGGAATGACGGAATGTAATCCATCTTCCACACCTATGGAGACGGGATTAAAGATAAATAAGCCAAAAAATGGATTGGATGATACCAAATATAGGGCTATGATTGGGAATCTGCTGTATGTGGCAAGACTGACCCGCCTGGATATTGCCTTTGCCGTCAATTATTTGTCACATTTTCAGGCATCCTCCAATAGTGAAGTCAAAAATTATGTTCGCCGTATTATTAGATACCTTAAAACTACAAGGGATTTCTCTCTGGTCTTCCACTCTGACCAAACTCATATCAAAGCTTTTGTCTATGCGTCGTATGCACCCGACGTAGACGACTCACCCATTAATATTAATAACCTGGAGAAAGGGTGCTCCACAACTGGCTACATGATATTCGTTAACGGAGACTTGTTAAATTGGGCTGTTCACTGGCAAAACACGGTTGCAACCTTGTCGACTGCAGCCGAACTAATTGCATTGAATGATGCACTAGACGATATATACGTGATCTGAAGACTTACTGAGAGTGTTTTCTCTGTAACCGACCCAGTGCAAGTCTATGAGGACAACATATCTGCATCTTGTATTGCATCTGGGGGAGGCCAGAAACACTCCAGGTCCCTAGCGATCAAATGTTACGCAGTATTGGAAGCTTTCCAAAAGAAACTAATAAGTTTTAATGATATTAGGTCACCTGATCAAGTTGCTGATATACTTACTAAGGCACTTGATCGGAGAACCTTCCAAAATATCGTTATGAGAATCCTCCGAACAAGTCAACTTTTCGGCCAATAGTCTTAATTGACATAACCCTCAAAATTTTTGATATTTGGTTTTGGACTGCGGATGGGCGTCGGTCTTTTAGCGCCTATCATAAACCGAGCAGTCCATATGTTGTTTCACACTTCACATCACAATATTCAATAGGTTCCCCATCGCTGCTCTGCCTCTCTTACTGGCGTCAGCATTCCCCAATATATACAATTGATTCCCACAATAGCATATTTATATAAAAACCCCACATGATTAATTATAAGGACATATATATAATAATATTATCTCTCCACAGCTGACGATGAGGAGATATTGATCTCTCCAACCTGACATTTTTTATATATATTTATTTGTAAATCGAAATCACACAATACTTATAAGACGTGACACAATAACAGAAGGTTAAATGTGTACCTCATGTTAATAATTACACGATATATTTAAGATAAAACAATTGATATATAAATACACACACATTTTAATTATACGTCATCATACTAGTCAACGACATACCTGAAATTTTTTTACCATTTTTATATATATAGCAACTTTATATCACACTTAAATGTAACAATTTTGACTGCTATTGCTTATTCTTATTTTTTTATTTTCTCATATGTTTTTTTTTTTAAATACATACAATGTGTGACACTTTTTTTACTTACATGTTCGTTCATCCGTTTTGAATTGCAGGGGGGTGTTGGGATACGATTCCCTCACTCCCTCACAAACACATAACTTCACACTGACTAACACTGTGTGTAACATGTATATTACATTCATTCGTTTTACATGTGGCGACACTGATCGCCAATATATTATTCTTTCCACCACTGCTCGATGGAGAATGTTCTCCATTCGTCAGTCGTTGTACTAACGTCGTTTAATAAACTTTTTCTAAGATGGAAGTCCGTACTTATCTTTTCTGTGTAAAGTGATCAGACCTCACCTCAATAATTTGTTTGCGTTTATTGGCATTAATTCGTCGACAAATCAAAGGGGATTCATCGACGAATTAAGGCTGTTAAATACACCCAAACCTTCTTTGATCTGTGTGTGTTTATAGATATTAATTTGTTGACAAATTGAATAGAATTTGAAGAAGAATTCTATTTGACTTGTTTGCATTTATCAACTGTTTGCATTTATCGGCATTAATTCTTCGATGAATCAAAGGGAATTTGTCGACGAATTAAGGCCATTAAATATACCTGAATTCCCCTTGATTCTTGTTTGTTTATAGATATGAATTCGTCGACAAATTTCTTTCGATTTATGTGTATTTAATGACTGATTTATCGATGAATTCCCTTCAATTTATCGGCGAATTAATGTTCTTAAACACAAATGAATCAAAGGGAATTTATATGCGTTTAATGGTATTAATTTGTGTGCATTTAACATCCTCAATTCGTCAACGAATTGATGTTATTAAACTCACACGAATCGAAAGGAATTTGTGTACATCTAAGAGCCTTAATTCATCGACGAATCAATGTTATTAAATGCACACAAATTGAAGAGAATTCAACTACGAATTCTCTTCGATTTGTTGCCGATAAATTAAGTAGGATTCAGCGCTGAATGGAAGAGAATTGATTCATTCACGCTTATAATTATCACAGTGGGATTTAAATTTCATGTTTTATAACAAACCATATGGAAAGCAGACAAGTTCATGCACATGCACACAACCAGTGAGGAGCCATAAAGTTACCTCCAAACAACATCTCCTTTCAGTTGTCTGTCGGTGGGCGTGGACAACCATTACTCTAGTCAGGAGATAGTACAAGATTGACAACTCCGTCGTCCAAAGTTATGTTTGTTTTTATTTTTGTGAGAAATAGAGAACACCAAAAACAAAAGATTTCACCACAATCAGCAACAACAGTCACAACAGCAAAAGATATTAAACAGGAACCATTATTGGAAACACTCAAAATGTAGTTGACACATGAAAAGGAAACAGATTCAATATAAGATCTCAATATATTTCATGTTCACATTTTAAAAGTGAGAGATCAACTGACTATCAGCAGTGCTGCCAGATTGTTTTTTCAAAAACCTGATTTCTGGCAGTGATAAGACATAAATAAAATACCGGACACTTCCTGATGTGCCAGTTTGCACCTCATGACCAAAAAAAAGAAGTTATTAACAGCTGTTTGTGGTTTTTCCAATGTTTGCTTTATGATTGCATTCAGTAATTCAATAATCAATTTATTAGTTGTCAGTATTATCAATTATCATTCTCTTTTTAAATGAAAATTTTTTTCTTGTAAAAAGGAACAAGTAATTTACATTTTTACTAGACTACTAGTTCCAACTTCAAAATGAATTCTAATTCTTCTAATAATAGTATTGATATCAATACTGATTTTACTGAAGAGGAAGATGTAGAGGCAGAGGGTAGTAGGTGTAATTAGGTATTCTTAGAATTTGAAATAAATAAGATAACTGATTTTTTTTAAATTCCAGATTGGATAAAAAAAAATCCTGTCAAATTTCCGGACCTTTTATTCAAATATCAAAATTCCAGATTTCTCCCGAGAAATCTGGACATCTGGCAGTACTGACTATCAGTCACAGACGATTGTATGGTCACCGCTAGGTATTAAGCATATCATAGATGACGACAATGTCACAGTCAAATATGGTGAGAACATGATAACATGAGGAGCATATTCTCACATGCCTCATCAAATCATGTATTATGGTAATATAAGAACAAATATATGATTTGACAAAACAAAGTCCAATAAAACAATCAATAATATATCATGGTTAAAATATAACAATTATAAAATATTAAAAACGTGTGTGTGTGTGTGTGTGTGTGTAAATGGTGACCATCACTGTCTATAGAAAAATATAAAATTGTAAAATATGACTGTAGTGGAGGAGTTTACTTTGTTGGTTTAACGTCACAAGGACGAATAAAATATATCGTTGTCACACACCTTAGCTCTCGCCTCGCTGCTAGACAACTGGTTGGCGTCGCCTCAACCCAGTGTCTCCAGTCATGTCGAGTCCTCTGCGCATCGCCAGTGCGCACAGGACTCGTGGCTACAGCCATGACACTGGGGGCGGTGTTCCTGGGTGGCCATCGGTGGCCACCTCCGAAGATTCTCCTGAAATCTAAAAAGATTAGACGAACATGTTTATATATAAAATGTTATTTTATTATAAAAAACAACAAACATAACACTTATGATATAGGAACATGTGAAAATAGATATGTACAGAAATAAGAAATAGGAACAATTTTCTTGTTTTTCTGTCGTTACGATCCCGTAACGGTGACAAGTGGAGAAAGAGACTTTCGACGAAAGTTCTTTCCGATCGCCGGACGCTGCATCATTGAGGATGAGACGAGTTATTGGCTGTAGATCACAGATTCTGTAAAAGGGAATAGTTGGGAATTAGCGTATCGTATGGGCATCGACGATGCATAAAGTAGTGCACTCTGCCACCTATTACCCGAAGCTGATTATAAAGCACATGACAGTAATAGTGGGTGCCAAAAAATCGTAGTTATGCCGTTTTTAGGAGCATAATGTCCAATTATGGCGTACCCCAAAGTCAGTAAATTGGCTTATCAGTCCAGTCTATTTTTGTCATAATCAGGAGAGATCTAGCGGAGAACGATACTACGTATCGATGATATCTACGTCTCTGTCATCTAACTCCAGTGGAGCCAAGAACTTGAGAAGTCTTGTAGATATCTGCTTGCTTGAGAATTCTATTTTTGCGTGACGCACCTGTCCATCACGAGATTTCTCTAAATCAATGATTTTAGCAAGTTTGTAAACGCCAGGTTTGGATGTGTAGTCCAAAACGTGTACTATATCGTTTACTTTCGGTACAAATGGTACCGTGCGCCCCGGATTAGATAGCGCTGTTGGTGGTCTATCTCTTAGATATAAGAGATATTGTCTCTTCCAAGTTAGCCAAAGGTTTGTTAGGTAATCTTGGTCGAGCTTCCAAGTCTCCATAAGCTGTTTTGCTGTGGGAGTTGGGTCTTTAAACGATTCATTAATCGGGTTACTTAGGTAACCTAAGTTTGCCCGCAGGAAATGTGCGGGTGTCAATGTCAACTGGTCTAGCTCATCCGGAGATGGGCATAGTGGCCTTCGGTTGATCATTGTTTGTATATCTTTCAAGCTTGCTTGAAAGGTATGTTTGTATATTGACCGATGACCGTGGACTTTATAGAACACTTGTTTTATAATGCCGATCAGTCTTTCATAAACTCCACCATACCATGGTGCTTTAGCTGGGATGAAGTGCCATTTAATGCCCCTTTCATCTAAGCTAGTGTTTATTTTTCGTTCTTCAGAGAACGTCTTCCAGTACTCTGGTAAGTATGTCGCAATTAAGTGGAATTGCGCTGCGTTATCGGATAGGATAACTTTTGGCGTGCCTTTATCTGCGAAAAACGTTAAGAACGCTGTCCAGATGTCCTCGGTTGTCAAATTTGACACTGAGAGTAGGTGTACTGCTCTCGTGGACAGGCACGTAAAGATCAACACCCAATTTTTAATTGGTGTTGTAGTTGGAGTTGCCAACTGTGCTTTCGTTTTTGGCAGGTATTTGTCAAATACCATGAATGGGCCAAAAATGTCCACACCTGTATAGGTGAATGGATTTACGAAAGGTACCAGACGAAAGTCTGGTAGAGCTGAAAAAGATGGTTGTTTAAACGGTCTTGTTTCAGCTTTTTTGCATAGCGTGCATGACTTTTTTAGAATTTGAGGTAACACTTTTAGTGATTTTGGCACAAAATAGTGTCTTCTAAAGTCCGCTATGGTAAATTTCGTACCAGAGTGTACGTTTTTCAGATGCGTATGCATCAGAATTAATTTTGTTAAGTGAGACTTAGGATGCATCAGTATTGGTGATAGCATGTCTCTTGCGTACTCAATATCGGGTAGATAATTTACAGTACGTAATATCCCAGATGGATCAATCAGGATATGAAATTTTTCGTACAGGATGTACGGAGGGTGATTTCGTTTTTCTAATACTTCGAGTAGTTTTGCGAAGTATTTCTTTTGGTCAGCTCTGATGAAACAGAGTAGAGCAAAATGAAAGGTGAAATCTAACGATGCATAAGGTGAAATTAATCTTTTCCTCCTTATTCGTTGTTTACTAAATCGTCGTACGGCTTCTATACATTTTAGAAGTGTGCGTACGAGTTTCGATAAAGTATTATATTTCATTAGATCTATGTTGAATGGAGTGTTCAACGGTAGATGTATGAAACTTTCGAAAGGTATTTCATCTTTCGGAATATAGCATGATTTGGTAATTGTCAAATCAAGTGGCTGAGTTTGATTTGGTGGATCAGCTATCCACTGCTGTGACAGAACTTCAGGTTCTGGAAGTGTTACTTCACATTGATCTGTATTTGGACCAATGTAGAAGTGTGGTATGAATCTTTTTACAGATTTCATCTGCCTTAAGTATTTGGCAGGATGACGTTTGTCAAAAATTGATTCGTCATCAAGTGTTATGGATACGGATTGTTTAGAAGTTGAAGATAAAACTTCTTTCATTGTATGAAATACAGGCGTATCTAATTTCGTCGGTTCGTCTGGTAGACTTTCGATTATATTCAAATCGGTCTTTGGCCAAGATTGTTCATCTTGGGATAGCCAGGTTGGACCAGACCACCAAAGTGATTCGGAGAGTTCGTGGATAGAGGAACCACGTGAGCCAATATCGGCTGGATTGTCCGTTGATGGGACATATCTATATTCGACGGGTTTTATACCTTTTATTTCGTCGACTCTATTTTTTACGAATTGTGGATGGACTTTTCTTTCTAATAGCCATGTGAGAACACATTTGCTATCAGACCACAAGAATGTTGGTGCGTTCTGTAAACTGAGCGGTTTACGTAGGGAACGTAGTCCACGTGCACCTATAAGTGCTGCGATCAATTCGAGTTTAGGAATTGTTATCGGTCGCATAGGTGTTATGCGTGCTTTTCCTGTTACAAATCGTACTGCATGACAATTCGATTTAGTATTGCTAAATCTGATATATATTGCCATTGAGTACGCTACTTGTGACGCATCTACGAATACGTGTAGTTGGTAGGTACTCGGATTGTAAGAGCCTAGATAGAATTGTCTAGGTATACAATAGTTTAGGCTATTGCTGAGATCAGTAATTATCTCAGTGGCCGTTGGTTCGAGATCGGCTGGGATTTTCTCATCCCATTTCAATCCCTTGGACCAGAGTACTTTCATGAACGTTCTCGACGGAACGAATGCTGGTGCAAACCAACCTAAAGGGTCATAATATGATGATAGTACCCTAAGGAATATGCGTTTCGTCCATGGGGGCGTAAACGGTTTTGGTTTGGGCATGTAAAGTACATCATGGTCCATATCCCAATATAAGCCAAGAACTTTTATAATTGGGTTACTCAATGCGTGCATTGGGTTAAAGTTTTCTCTTAGCTGTTTACAATTGGTGCCCCATTGGGCGAGTTCCATTGAGATACCGTTGAATAATTTATTCGATTTGATGTATAAATCGATTGCTTCTTCGTACGTTGGTACGGAAACAATTAAATTATCAACGTAAAATCGTTCTAAGAACTTGTCATGGAACTCCATATCGACCAATCGGAAGTGATGTAATAGCACTGCTGCAAGTAAGAATGGTGCCGTTATGATTCCAAAGGGAACCCGACAAAATCGAAATGTTACCAAATTGCTATTGGTTAACGGATTGTTAGGATTTTTAATCCATAGGAACCGTGTGACATCTCTGTCATCTGGGTGCAATCCGATTTGATGAAACGCTTTTTTAATATCAGCGATTATTGCGTAAGGATTCTTACGAAAGGTTACAAGCATTGCTATTAGGTCAGCTAATAGTACTTTCCCTTTGTGCATACAGTCATTCAATGACAGGTTAGACTTTTTTGTTTTGGCCGATCCATCAAAGACTACTCGGAGTGGAGTGCTTTTTGTTGGATCGTAGATACCCTTATGTGGTAAGTAGTGTACTACTTCCGCGGGTCTATCGTTTTCGATAGGTTCGATCATTTCTAAGTCGATTAGTGAGGTAAAATACTGATCGTATCTTACGAAAAATTCTGGATTTTTCTGCAATTTGGGCAATTGCCTTTCTAATCGTTTGAATGCTAACTGTCTATTGTTGACTAATGGTGGTGGGCTATATTTGTATAGCCACCTGATTTGGTATCGGTTGTTCACTAATTTCATATTTTTATAAAATAAGTGCAATGCTTCAGTTTCAGCATCGTCCTCGACGAGGTTTTTGGTTTCGATACCAAGGGTATCCAATTTCCAAAAATTTTCGATACTTTCAGGTGATGTGAAGAATGATGGTTCGAATGCGTCACATTCGGTTTGTTTTCCTAAGAATCCTCCTAACATTTTTCCGAAATCTGTTTCGATTAATGTCAGGGTTGGGGATAACTGTTTAATGTGCTTTATAAACGACCACATATAATTGTTACCAACTAATAAATGTATCGTAGATTCTCGGTCCAAGCCAGAAAAGTCGATATTAGAATATCGTGGGTAACGGTTTTTGAATTCGTCAAAATCAAATTCGGATAGGTTATTCGCGATGTGTGGAACCGTATTGGCTTCCATTTGAACTTTAGTTCCATCGCGTTTGAATAATTCAAATTTTACAATTTGTGTGCGAATTTGTTTTGACGTTTGTCCAGCTAGGCCTCGAAATTTGATTGTTTCTGCGAACTCAGAAAAATTTTCTCTGAGGTGTTTATAGGCATATGTGTAAAACATATAACTATGTTTGCTTCCGCAATCAAAAAAGCCGTTAATTTTCACTGGATGTTTGGCATTTGGAGCGAGAATGTACGATGAAAACGTTAAGAAATGAGCGTCATTATCTTTAGTAGTAAAAAATGATAGGCACTCACTTAACACTGGAACAGCGGACACGGAACTCAGGTTCTCATCCTCTTGACGTTGCTGGGCAACGAGACTACCGGTTTCTTCTACGGAAGCTGCAGTCGTCTGTAATTGTACAGGTTGTTTAGGATCGGGTACAGGTAATTTTTGTTGCTGTTTATCAAACAGGTTACCTGGTGGCAAGTATTGCTTGCAGTCTTTCAACTGCTCGATCCAAGCTGCCACTCTACCCTCTGTGATCGGATATTCGATCACAGGGCAGAGGTTTGAGTGGTGATCGCTACTTCCGCATTGGAACCACTTGCAGTTCGCGGGTGGTAGCGCCTTACAGTACTTGGTACTGGGGTGTGACGTCGCGCATCGCTGGCAAAGCCGGTAGCGTTCATAGTGTGCGCGCCGAGACTCCAACGTACCCTTATTTCTGCAGAGGTGAGCATGATGGTCACCTTTGCAGAAAATGCAGGGTGTGTTTGGAGTCATCGGCGTACGCACCGTTGACGCTGGGATGCGTTGTCCGGATGGCAGCTGGACCCAAAGGATCCCTTCTGCATCTGTAGTAGATAGAGATTCATTAGTGTCCCTATATTTTGTGCGATTCGAACGTGGTGCTGGTCGCTTTCGAGGATTGGATTTATTCTCTCCTCTTTCGTTCGCTTTCTTTTCTGAAGAGATTATCGCAAAATTTCTCCTGCCTTTAGGTTGAGAGGAATTTTTATTTTGTGGGGTTTGATTAGGTTTATCGACCTTTTTTGGTACAGAGGTACAGATAGGCTCCGATAATTCCCTAATTTTAATGAACGATCTAACCGCTTCGAACAAATGTTTAACATTTCGTTCGTTACTTTTTAAAGTGTTTTGGTACGATCGGGGAGGAAATTTTTTAATTACTATATTGAATAGTTGTTCCTCATCGATTACTTTTGCAAGTAAGCGATACCTATCTACCATAATGGTAAGAGTGTCTAACGTGTCTAAGATTGACGTTGTATCGTTAGTGGTCGCCGTGTATGCAGTTATTTTTAGCCACATTTCAGCTCGAATCTTGGATTCGTCCCCATACCTACTATCTAGGAATTTTAGGCGTTGGATGTAGCCAACGTTGTCAGGGGAAAAATGACTTATTTTCTCTACTAAAACTTTCGGTAGAGCCCCTTGCAGTAGGTTGATCTTTTGTGGAATAGCGATATCTTTTCGTTTGTTAACGTAATTGTTAAATCCGTTAATAAACCCATGATAGCCTAGGATATCGCCATCCCACTTTTCTAAATAAAATTTAGGTGGTTTGAGATTTGCAAACCCAGCATCAACTTGATCTTTTGGATCATGTTCCCAACATTTCGAAATATAGTTTTCGGATGTTGGTTTTTCGATGGAGTTTGAGTCCATCGCTACTGCAAGGGGTGTTACGTTTTCTATCGAGTTTTGCGATAGCTCGCGACACGACGTGTCGATTGATTGAGAGTGAATGTGAGATAATGAGGGTTGGTTGGAACATGGTCTTTTGGGACTAGGTTCACCCTCATTTAATTCAGGAAAGACTATATTATCTAATGAATTTAGATTTTCATTACCTGTCACCATTCCCGGGTGGCCCCGTTCTCCCCGTACTGGGGTTCGTTGCACATCGGCCGCTGGTGGTGGTGGCGGTGGGGAACGTTCGCGTTCGGTTGCTTTCGTGGCATCCGGGAGGTACTGATGGATGAATTGCGCCGCTTGGACGCCAAGGTCCTCATGAACTTTAGCGGAGAGCTCCCGGACCTTTTTCTGCGAGGAGGTCAGCACCTTACGGGCGCTGGCCTCCTTACGCAGAGCATCCCCAAGCTCCTTTGCCAGTTCCAAGGCCCTAGCGTCCCAGCGTTCCTGTTCCTCCCGGCGACGCTTTTCCGTGGCGTCCTCACGTACCTCGGGTACGAACGGTGACTGGTGGCACGATTGCTGCTGTTGCGCACTAGATTTTATGGTCGACTGTAGGACCAGCAGCTTTCGCTTTACCTGCCTGGCCCTTCGCAAGGTTTCCCTTGCGAGGCCACGTGGAACGTATTCGAGGTCTCGAATGGTCGCTTCAATCGCACTGTCTTCGTTTGACAGTGCGTTTATCTCGTACTGTGGTACGTGTGGTTGCTCGAGTTTCCTCTCGAACGATTTCGCGTACTCCTCAGCGTCCTCGAGTACTGCTACGAACTGCTCCCGTTCATCGTCACTGTCGGTGACGTCGCTTGTGCCGTGAGTGGACGCTCGGCTGATTGGCTGTACGTCCATTTGTACAGGTGTGTTCGTTGATTGACCCGGTGATTGCTGCGTACTCGGCAATATTGCCGCCGCTTTCCGCAGCTCCTCCACCTCGATCTCATCAACCCAGCGTGGTTGTGGCGCTGGGGTCGCGTCTTGAGCTCGAAGCGTTGATGCTTCGGTTTGTTCCTCCTCTTCCATCAATAGTGATTCTGGGTCGAGGAGGACATCAATGTCGTCGCTACGCGACGTATTTTTCTGTTGAGTCATGTTCTGAGAACAGAAATAATTAAAATTGAGAGGGTCATGGTTGATCGATTTTAAGAAATCATTTTTTGTTTTTTCTAAGTTTTTAGGAAAAACGAAAAATCGGGCATGACCCGTGGGCGAAAATGTTATTTTCGATTTCCGAAAAAATGTTTTCGAAATTTTTCTAAGTTTTTGCAAAAAACGAAAAATCGGGCATGACCCGTGGGCGAAAACATTATTTTCGATTTTGCGAAAAAATGTTTTCGAAATTTTTCTAAGTTTTTGCAAAAAACGAAAAATCGGGCATGACCCGTGGGCGAAAACATTATTTTCGATTTTGCGAAAAAATGTTTTCGAAATTTTTCTAAGTTTTTGCAAAAAACGAAAAATCGGGCATGACCCGTGGGCGAAACATCGATTTCGAAATTTTTACAAACGAATAAAAATATTCGAATTCATTTCGGTTTCCATGTTTTATGCAGCCAGGAATTTATTTCAGCGCAAACATGGGGTCACAAACCGAATTGAATTCGTAATTAAATTACGTATAGAATTATTAAGCCATGTGCAGCTAAGATCGTTTTGCGATCTTGGCTGCTTTCAATTTGTTCGGACTAAATATTGAGGTTACAAATTTGGTAACAAATCAATGAAAATTAAATAATTTAAGTCCGAATACCTATAATTTAGGCTCGTAACAATGGGTTACGAATGCATATTGAAAATATGGAGACACTTTAGAAGATGTACTAAAGATTAAAAATTTTCGTAAGTGTACTTACGGTTTTTGTATGAATTAGTGGCTGCACCAAAAAGGAAACTACACCACTACACTCCAGGGGGAAGGAATGTCACAAAACGCGTAATTAATTACGAAAAAATTAATAATTTTTCTTCAAAAATTGCAAATTAATCAGCAAAGACACGGCCAATTGCGGAAACGCACATTGAACTCGATCACAATTTTACACGAAAATGATTGTGATCGTGAATCTATTCGTACACCCTGGGTACGTCGTGTTAAACACGCTGATGTCGCTGCTGCTGCAGCGTTATGCATAATTTACGTTTGTGTGCGTAAATGCACAAAGGGTTACAAACCCTTTTACGTATGTGTGCGTGTTCAACAAAAATTTCATACGATCATCTTCAACCGTCCATCGGCTGATGAACGCTGATTGGTTGAATCGAATCTTTTGTTCTGAACACGATCGCTGCATTTCTTGAGAAATTCGATCGAAAAGGATAGATTTGTATCTCTTTTCTGGAACGTTTTTTAAAACGCGTGAGTGCGAGAGAGATAGGGATGTTAATAAATTTTTTCTCCATCTCTCTCGTTTTGAAGGACGGATGTACCATATGCGCTAACGCTTAGCGATGTTTTCTGTATCTGATACAGCCTAAATATTTTTTAGGACGAATTGTTGAATTCGATATATATTATTCCCGGAATAATATACGTAATAAATGGCGCTGGGGGCGGCGGAAAAATAATTGAGAATTATTTTTTCGTCAGCATTATATTAACGACAATGACGAACGCCATTTCTTTACTAATTTACAATTAGGAGATAATTTACTATACGGGGTATAGAGAAATAGAACTGAATTGAGATTCAGTCTCGTTAGTCAAACTGTTTAGGTTTGGGATTAACTGATTAGGTTAATTCTTAACGAGACTGTTAAGTGCGTACTAGGTACGGATGAGAGTCATTGACTAGTGGAAGCGTGTGGGTTCGAAATTAAATTTCGTTTCTCGAAATCAAATTTCGATGTTCGAAATTAATTTTCGGATTTCGAAACCAGGTTTCGATCTGTAAAATTTATTTTCGATTTCCGAAACCAAGTTTCGATCGGCGAAATTAATTTTCGAATTCCGAAACCAAGTTTCGATTCGCGAAATTAAATTTCGATTGAAAACGAATTAAATGAATTCGAGGTCCAGTGTAAGACACCGTGCTCCTGCTACC
This sequence comes from Ericerus pela, assembly GCA_011428145.1. Classification (NCBI taxonomy): domain Eukaryota; kingdom Metazoa; phylum Arthropoda; class Insecta; order Hemiptera; family Coccidae; genus Ericerus; species Ericerus pela. Next base: position 18,513 of record WOFM01000500.1, read on the forward strand.
ATGTAGTGGAGGAGTTTACTTTGTTGGTTTAACGTCACAAGGACGAATAAAATATATCGTTGTCACACACCTTAGCTCTCGCCTCGCTGCTAGACAACTGGTTGGCGTCGCCTCAACCCAGTGTCTCCAGTCATGTCGAGTCCTCTGCGCATCGCCAGTGCGCACAGGACTCGTGGCTACAGCCATGACAATGACTATTGATATACATACAAATAGTAAACATAAAAATCACAAACAATTATATTAAATTTAGGTCATTACAAAAATTGACAAATGCAAGCTTTGGCAGACCTTTACTAAATAAGTCACCCAATTGTTGGGACGTTGGAATATATATATATAAATGATTTGTCTACATTTGAACATATGAATCTGTATTTCGTGTCTATGGGTTTTGATTGTTTGGAATTCCATCTAATTGACTTTATGAGTCCCAGGCTGCTTTGATTGTTCTCTTAAATTATGGATATTTTTTAGTGACCAAGCCAAAAGTCATTAATTAAATCTTGAATCCACAGTCCTTTGGATGTTGCTTCGCATAAAGCAATCAGCTCACTCTCCATACTGGAGAAAGCAACAGTTGGTTGCTTCCTACTAGACCAGGAGACAATTGATCCAAACACTTTTACACAAAAGCCAGAAATAGATTTACAAGTCAAGACGCAATTTGCCCAATTGGCATCAGAGTAGATTTCTATTATATATTTATTATTAATATTATCCCTATTATATGTCAAATTTAAATGTGAAGTAGTTATTAAATATTTTAAAGCTCGTATCAAGTATTTATAATGTTCCTGTGTTGCAGTACTTTGAAATTGACTAAAGTTGGATATTGTAAAGCAGATGTCCGGACGTGAGCCCAACATCAAATACATAAAACAACCAATAACTGCTGATATTGATTATTTAAGGTACGGTTTAATTGCAGTTTGGGTTCAATTGGATAATGTATAGGCATGAAATTCAAAACACCAAAACATTTGGCAACAGACTCTATAAAGGATTTTTGATTTATTTTCAAAAGTCCATTCTCAAGATTATAATTTATGTTTAATCCTAAATATTTATTAATTATTCCCGGTCTTTACACCTAAATTTATTACTAATTTTATTTTTATTATCTATTATTAAGTCATTATTATTAGAACTGATGATAATATCATCAACATATGTTAATAAGTATAATATAGAATCTCCCTTTTTATGAATATATAAAAAGTCATCGACTATGCCTGGTTTAAAATCTAACGAAACTAAAAATTCATGGAACATAATATTTCACAACTTAGGTGACTGTTTTAAACCATATATGGACGATTTAGTAACAAAATATTTTTATCTTTATCAGAATTAAGTTCAATGCCTTCTGGAATTTCTAGAAAAACTTTATCTTTAATTTTACCATTTAAGAAGGCACTACAAATATCAATTTGATGAACAAAATATTTTAATTTATTATTCAAGGCAAGTAATGCACGAACCATTGATAATTTGGCAACTGGAGCATAAGCCTCAGTGAAATTGAAACCTTTTTGTTGCTGAAATCCACAAGCCACTAATCTGGCTTTATAAACAACATTACTGGCGAAATCAAGCTTTTGGGTAAATAACCATCTGCATGTGACTGTTAGATCATTAGTTGGGTGTTTGACCACATCCCAAGTTTTATTTGAAGTCAACGCATCAACTTAATCTTGAATCGCTTTCTTCCAGCGATTGGACTCAGTGGAACTTAACGCCTCCTCAAACGTCAATGGACAATCACATTCAACAGCATTTACTATAAAAAAGCATGAATCTATAACATCACCAAAGTCTGAAACATTCTTTATTCTTCCATCTACCTCAGTACTATCAACATTTGTTTCATCAACTTTCTTCAATATGGGATCAGAGTCATCATATTTTCATTTACCTATAGACTCTTTATTGAATTCAACATATCTGGAGAGATGGATTTTACATTTGGCTATGTCCAATAACTTATAACTATAGTGGTAGGATGCCACTATCGTTTGGTACTTATAATATAATTGTTCATTTAATGTCTGAGGACTATAAAAGTTGTTTGTCATCACACACCTTTTCACACCTGACGTCTGACAACGACTGTCAGCGACCTCCTCAGCCCAGTCCTCCTGTACCTGCATTTCTTCGATACAGGAGTTCTCTAAACGCCCACCAGGTGCTTGGAGGAATTGTAGGCTACACCCATGATACTGGGGGAGGTGTCCACAACCAGTCTTCCAAGACAGGTATCATATAGGCCTGTACAAAACTATGAAAGTACATAACCACAAGTACAAAATACATGTTTATTAAATATAATAGGAACGAAAAATTGTACTTTTGTTTAAATGAGGTGCAAAAAAAACTTGGTATTTATAAAAAAAAAAAAATATAGGAACTAAAATTAAAAAAATTTTTGGGGGGGTTTGAGACCTTAGGGGGTCTCCAACTTTTTAGTTGTACCCCTACAAACTGCGTGGAGTGGATTTGTGAAGGCTGGAGGGGTAGTTAATTGTTGGCGCCATACCATGGAGCTTTGGGTGGTGTGAAATGCCATGTGATCCCTTTATGTTGGAGTTTATCCTTTATAGGGCTGTCAGATGTTATTGCTTTCCAGAACTGTGGCAAGTGTGTTACTATCAGTTTAAACTGGTCTGCACTGTCTGACAGCATTGGTTTGGGTGTTACAAGGTCAGCAAAGAATGTTTGGAATGCTACCCATATTTCTCCTGTGGTTAGTGATGACAAGGATATTATTGAATTATAAGTTCATTTTATGAAAAAGTAATGAATAAACACCAATTCACTGTTCACAAATTTTATTAACAACCACCATGACAGGCGAATTAAAACGGACAGAATATCATATCACAGACCTTTAGGTAAAACGGCCAAACAAGCTGCACATAGTAAGATAGCAGAGTTACAGATTTACAGGTTATAATTATTTAAAGGAACAAGTTCTTCGCATCACAGAACAAATGCAACCAGCAATACAACTTAATATAGTTGGTAACAGTGATTTAACATAGCAGGTTTGCCACATCGGACGTGTATATCAACACCACCCCCCAAACCTGCGATAATTTTCAAAGATTTATAAATATCACAAAAATAAAAACAAACGTGAACAAAGTGCAGACTCGACAGAAAGTATCAAGTTCAAAATATATAAAACGTATACAAAATATAAATCGACATGCTATAAAAAATATCACGAGTTTAAAATTACATATATATGAGGTAACTAATATAAAAACACAAACACAAAGGTTTAAAATTTTTGTGGTTCACAATCTGATACAACACTCCTAACAAATGGAAAGACGGTTTAAAAATGTGTTAAAATATAAATGTGTACGTGCACAACCTGTCGTATGTACAAGGGCAAATGTGTCTATTACCAGACACTAAGGCATTGGGCGTTTTAGGGTTGTTCCCTCAAATGCGCGGCTAAGCGACTTCAGTCGAGCAACAAGTCTCGAAACTTCAAAAATTTTGTACGACCCAATCCTTTAGTAAACACATTGGCCAACTGGTCCAGGGTTGGCACTCTTTTCATACTTATGATTTTGGCATCAACGTAGTCGCAAACGAAATAAAATTTTACGTCGAGATGTTTCTTACTAATCGAGCCATTGGCAAATTTGATACAATTATCATTATCCTCAAATATGAGGCACGGAGACGAAACATTTACATACATGTCTAATAATATATTACGTATGGCAACTGTGTCGAGTACACAGTTGCAAAGAGCCACAATCTCAGCATCGGTGGTAGATAAAGTGACGAGAGATTGTTTACGGCTTCTCCATAGTATTAAATTGCCATAAACAAATATACAATAACCACTGACTGACCTACGAGTAGTCGGACAATTGGCCCAGTCAGCATCAACATATGAAATAATCTGTTCACAATTAGGAACACTTCGATAAACCAATTCTAAATGAACAGTGGTAACTAGGTACTTCAAAACTCTGAGCAACTGCGAATAGGCAACTTTATCAGAATTACACTGGAATTGTCCAAAGTAAGATACGGCATAACAAATATCGGGTTGTGTCCCAAGCATAATGTACATCAAGCACCCAAGTAGCTCCTTGTAACGAGTGCACAACGTTTCATCCTTTTCCCTATTGCCATCAATAAATAGATACAATTTCTCCTCTATCAGTGTGTAGACTGGGTTGCAATTTTGTACTTTAAATTTTTTGGCTACTTTATTTATTAATTGTTTTTGGTTTAATTTTAATATTTTACTGTGTTTATTATAACTAATTTGCAACCCCAAGTACGATCTTACATTGCCCATGTCGTGGGTCTTGAAAGTGCTGTTGAGTTTTACTTTAATATCTGATATTATCTTATCATTCGGTCCACATATCAAAATATCATCAACATATACGAGGATGAAAACAGCACCTTCTGAATTTTGACTAAGATACAGACATTCATCATGTCTAGACGATACAAAACCAATGGAAGTGATGAACTTCTTCCATTTTTCAAACCAAGCTTTAGGAGCTTGTTTTAGTCCATATAAAGCTCTATTTAATTTTAGGACCTTTCTATCACGATTTACGTTAAGGTAAATACCTTCAGGAATTTCCAAGTATACCTCATCATGCAGTATTCCATTAAGGAAGGCATTTTTAATATCTATTTGTGAAATAATATAACCATGAAAATTAGAATAAGATAAAAGTGTGCGGAGCGTACTCATTTTTGCAACTGGTGCATACAGTTCTTTAAAATCAAATATCTTATTTAATTCAAAGCCACGGGCGACCAAACGAGCTTTGTACAATTCAACACCATCGCTATCCTCTTTTACTTTAAATAGCCATCTACTACTGATGGGTTTCACATTACGTGGACGGTCGACCAATGTCCAAGTATTGTTAGCATGAATCGCCTCCAATTCCTTGTCAATTGCCACCTCCTAATCGGACTTATTATTTGAGGCAGTAGCCTTCTGAAAAGTTTGAGGAAACTCATTAAAAACAGAGTATGCATAATGACACAGGTCATCTGCATTCGGCTCATTAATAACAATATTTTCTATATTTTCAATGTCCCATGGACTTACGTTACGTTTATTTACGTTAACCTCATTTGAGTTTCCATTTACGTTAGTCCCTTCTTGACTTGTAGATGCAACCTGTTCTACATTTTTATTATTTATACTAGAATTTTTAATAAATTTACTTTCATCAAAGGTTACATCTCTAGCAATGATTAATTTGTTATTGTTGGTATTCAACAAGCGATAGCCTTCTGGGTTATATCCTTATCAGTTATTTTCTCCTTTGGGATTAAAGCGTAGGCGTCACAACCAAAGACTCTAACATTGGACAAATTGACCTCTCTATTGTACCAAAGCCTCGCTGGAAATTCGCACATATAGTTAAATGTTCGATTGTAAAGATATGCCGAGCATCTCACAGCCTCCGACCAATATTTGTTATTCATCTTAGCATGCAACAGCATTGTGCGAGCCTTCTCAACCAATGTTCTGTTGAAATTCTCAGCACGGCCATTCATCTGCGGACAATATGGGACAGTTACCAATAACAATGCCAAGTAGCTTGCATTGTGTTTTTAGTCGCACGTTCATATACTCAGGGCCATTGTCGCATCGAATTTCAGTAATACCTCGACCAAACATGTTTCTGACCGTGGCCTCATAATCGAGGAAGGATTCAAAAACCTGTTCTTTGCTCTCAAGCAAATAAATTGTTGCAAAAGCAGTAAATTCATCAATGAATGTTAACACATAATGTTTTCCATCGAAACTGGTAGTTTTCATCGGTCCAATAAGATCGGTGTGAATTAATTTGAGAGGACGAGAGGTCTTAATTCTTAAACTATTGTGAGGCAATTTACATTGTTTGCCTTTCACACAGGACTTACAAAAATCTACTTTGTCATAATTGAAGTTTCCTATAATATGGGCCTTTGACATCTTTTTCATTATTCCAAAGTTTGGATGCCCCAACCGTGCATGCCACAGATTAACATTATCATCAGATTCATTTATGATTTTGAAAAATCTTTTAAAAAGAAACGAACATTATGTAACTGTTGTTCTGATGACTTACTATAATTTATGAGCTCACTAGTAGAGATGTGTCAGTTGACCGAGAACTAATTCATTTGAACTAATCTTTTGAAAGACCTAAATGAACGAGACCGAAAGATGAGGATGAACTAGTTCATTTTGAACTAAAAGATATTATCAAATCAAAGTTATATTGTATAGACCTACAAGCTAGTTCACTCTTATACGTCACAGCATTGTTGTTAATCACTGGATGAGTGGAATTTCTTATCAATCAACAAAAAACAAAACGAAATAGTAAGCATTTTTGGGGAATGAAAGCGCTTTCTATGACTGAAAGTAACTACGTATAGAAAATGTATACGAATTGCTCTCCATATGAAATAATACATACTCAAAGGTTTGATTCATGCAGCTCATTTTGTTCATTTTGAACTAGTTCACTGAACTAGTTCATTCAAAAGACCAAGACCTGTTGAACTAAATCCCCCAAATGAACTAAAATGCACATCTCTACTCACCAGTTTCTTCACAAACGAGTTTAGCATTGCCTTGTGTGTCAAAATTTACACTAATCCCTGCCTGAGTGAGCTTTCGGATAGATAGAAGGTTGGTGGGAAATTCTTCAGAATAAAACACATTATTAATTGTGCATCTCTTGCCCATTTCTGACCAACATACAATAGTACCCACCTTTGTGGCATACACGAACATATTACGTTTATAAATTTTTATTTTAACATGATTCTTTAACGTTATACTTTTTGCAAACAGACTATCATCATTTACATTATGATTAGTTGCTCCAGAATCGAGCTTAAACAATACCTCTGTCTCTGAATTTGACTTATCTGACAAATTATCAGAACACATAAACGAAACATTATCATTGGAACCTGATCTAATTATTAGCGGACGATGACCTCAAACTACCATTCGAATTTTCAGGCAAATTAGCCTTATTATTATTATTATTTCTACAGAACCTAGCAATATGACCAAAACAATTACAATTATGACATTTGACTTGTGGGTGAGCAGTACCACGATCATTACCAGAATTATTTACCTTCAATCGGCAGTCACAACTAATGTGACCTGGTTTCCCACAGTTAAAACATTTAAAGTTACGACTAGACGAAGAATAATTACTATGACTAGAATGTACGTTACCAAAATGTTGATTACCATCTCGTTGACCATTATTTTGACCATTACCATCGTTATGTCGACAACCTGAACCAAAATTACGATGACCAGCACCATTTGAGTGACGACCATTTCCACTGGGTTGACCAGCAATCATAGCAGACTGAGATTCTGCAACTTTCGGCGCTGATGATGGACCTTTCACCTTAGTGTATTCGTTCAGCAACTTCATCTTAACACTTTTAAGATCTGGATTATCTTGATTTTCCAAAATAGCAACCACAGTATCGTAGGATGATGGAAGTGACATCAACATCTGCTCCACTATATCCTGCATCTCGAGATTAATATTCGCAGACTTCATCTTAACAATGAGATCTTCAAAACGGCGCAAATGTTCTTCGAGATTTCCACCTTCTTTTAATCGCAAGTTGGTGAATTCTCGTTTCAGCATAATTCTGCTAGCGGTACCGGACTTTAAATAAACACGATCCAGCTTTTCAATAATTTCATATGGCTCAGTTATATCTTGAGCATATGAAAGATGCAAATTGGCAAGAAAACGAATAATCAACGACATACATTTATCAGCTCTTTTACGATAATCACGAGTAATACTACCGGCTTTTTCTCGTTCTAGTAGATCAGCTAAACCTTCGCCTCTAACTGTGATGAATAATTGAAATCGCCATCCTTAATAATTAGATCCGCTGAAACGATTGAGACCGCCACTTTGTTCCATCGCATCCAGCTTTGTATAAAACGGTACAGCTGGTTCCATAATTACGCAATTAAAGCTAATTATCAACAAAAAACATGAAAAACAAAAGTGTGCGAGAACAATAGGAACAATGGGATCACATCCCAGTACAAACTTGCCATCAAATGGCCGATCAATCACAAAGATGAGATCACATGAAATAAAATAAAAAGCGACATTAATGACTAGATTTACACTTAAGACGCAGTGGCAAGTGGGCCTGGGCCCATAACCTATTGAATTATAAGTTCATTTTATGAAAAAGTAATGAATAAACACCAATTCACGGTTCACAAATTTTATTAACAACCACCATGACAGGCGAATTAAAACAGACAGAATATCATATCACAGACATTTAGGTAAAACGGCCAAACAAGCTGCACATAGTAAGATAGCAGAGTTACAGATTTACAGGTTATAATTATTTAAAGGAACAAGTTCTTCGCATCACAGAACAAACGCAACTAGCAATACAACTGAATATAGTTGATAACAGTGATTTAACATAGCAGGTTTGCCACATCGGACGTGTATATCAACAGATATGAAGTATACGGCTCTGGTGGATAGACATGTAAATATTAATATCCATTTTTTGTATACTGGTGTGGTTGGTGTCGCTGGTGCCTTTTTCTTTTTTGGTAGATATTCATCAAATACTGAATATGGACCAAAGACATCTACTCTTGTGAAGGTGAATGGATGTGTGAAGGGCACTAGTCTGAAATCTGGCATTCCTGAGTGTATGGGTTGTGCATAAGGTCTATTATCTAGCTTTTTACATGTAAGGTATGAATTTTTGAGAATACTTGGTAGTATTCTCGTTGCTCTTGGTGTAAAGTAAGTTCTACAAAATGCTGCCATTGTAAACTTTATGCCAGTGTGACTATTAATGTGTGTATATTTAATAGTATTAATTTTGTTAAGTGTTACTTTGGATGTAACAACTGGAGATAATATATCTTCAGTAAATGGTGTTACTGGTATGTAGTGTCATAGTCTTAGTAGCCCTGATTTGTCTATTACAATATGAAATTTTTCATATGGTACATATTCTGATGCATTATATGTTGATAATGCTTTAAATATGTCAGAGAAGTGTTTTCTCTGATCTGCATATATGAAGCATAATAGTGCGAATTGGTAGTTGTTTGGTAATATTGCCCATGGTGAAATCGACCTAGTTCTGGTAAGTCGTTTTCTTGAGAATTTTCTAATTGCTGTTAGGCAATAGTAGAAAGTTCTCTTGAGACTGATTAGGGTGTTGAAGTTTTCTATGTTTATATTGAATGGTGTGTTAGTTGATTCGTATATGAATGTTTCATACCGTATTGTTTTTTTTTTTTGGAGATTGATTTGGTTTTAATGATAAATCCAGGATTTGTTGTGAACTATCTTGGATTTCTTGTTGGTTAGTATCTGAATCGTTTTGGTTCAGGTCTTGTTCTGTTTGTGTAGTGAATATTTTCACTTCACAAACGTGGTTGTTGTGTCGAAATTAAATTTATGTATTTTTAGTTTCCTAGATTTAAGTTATCTATTAAGTTTGGCAGGTCTATGACTGTCAAACATTCTGTCATAATCTTGTGGTATCAATTCTGATAGTTTTTCAGAAGTGTTTAGTGACCCCCTTAAATTAGAGAAAACTGGCATAGTTTGTTCTTCTTCTGTTGTGTCAGGTAATGACTGGAATATGTGTAAATCCTTGACTGGCCGAGTATCAGGATTTTTACTGAGCCATTGAGGAGCTGACCATCAATTGGTGTGGAAGATGTCTTCCACTGTTGCTCCTCTTCAGCCTATGTCTGCTGGGTTTTCTGTAAAAGGTATGTGCTAAAATTGTAAGTTTTCTACTTTTTTAATTTAAGTGACTGTTCAATACAAATTGTGTCAGCACTATGCGTTCTAACAGCCATGTTAGAATACATTTACTGTCTGACCATAGATAAGTTGGGATATTACCTAAGTCGAGTGGTTTACATAAGTTGTGCACCACTCTTGCTCCAATGAGTGCTGCTAACAATTCAAGTTTGGTAATTGTTATAGTTTTCATTGGGGCAATTCTCAATTTCCCTAAGACAAATCTGACTGCATTCTTGTTTGTTTTATGATTACTGAAACGTAAGAATGCTGCTATGATGAGTTCTGTTTTTGAAGCATCTACAAAGATATGTAGTTAGCATTTACTCGAGTCATAGGTACCTGGGTAAATTTGTCTTGGTAGAAGATAGTTTATGCATGTTCCTAGATCCTTTACCAGTTGTGTTGCTATTGATTTTAGCGACTGTGGTAAAGGTTCATCCCATTTATAATTTTTGTTCCAGAGCGGTTTGATGAATACTCTGGATGGAATGAATGCTGGTGCAAACCAACCATGTGGATCAAAAAATTGGGAAACGGCTCTTAGAAATATTCGTTTTGTCCAATTTTGATTTGGCTCGTTTAGTTTAGGTAGACTAATGAATATTACGTCTTTTTGCATATCCCAGGTTAGGCCAAGAAGTTTTATCTGAGGTTTGTTCAATGCATGTTTCAGATCAAATTCTTTTCTCAATGGGACACAGTTTGTTCCCCACTGAGATAGTTCCATTGAAATATCTTTGATCAGTTTGTTAGCTTCATTGTGTAAATCTAACAAAATTATCTATGTAAAAGTTTTGTACAAATTTTTCATAAAAAGTTGGATCTGTTTGTTGAAAATGGTGCATTAATATTGGTGCTAATAGAAAGGGTGCTGTGACTATCCCAAAAGGTACTCTTCGAAACCTAAAGATAATTATGTTATCTTTTGTTAACGGTTTGGAGGGGATTTTGACCCATAGGAATCTTGTTACATCTCTATCATCAGGATGTAATCCTATTTGATGGAAGACTTTTTTGATATCTGCTATGATGGTGTAAGTATCTTTGCGAAAAGATATTAGTATTTGGAGCAGATCTGGTAAAAGATTTTCTCCTTTAAACATGCAATCGTTTATTGAATGTTTAGATTGTTTTGTTTTCACCGAACCATCAAATACTACTCGTAGTGGCGTACTTTTGGTTAGATCAAAAATTTCTTTGAAGGAGATAATGTATAATTCCTTCAGGTTGTTTTGGATCCACTATTTCTATCATTTCTAACTTTATTAGGAGTTTGAAATATTCGTCATAATTCTTGAAAAATTCTTGCATCTTTTGGATTTTAGGCAATTGATGTTCCAGTCTTTTAAAGGCTAGGTTATAATTATTGGACAAGGGTGGCGGATAATTTTTATATAACAATTTTATTTGATATCTGTTGTTGACTATTTCTACATTTTTATAGAATAGTCTTAAAGCTTCAGCTTCTGCTTCAGCTTCTTCTAAATTGTTTGATTCAGTGCCTATTGCGTTTTGATGCCATAGATTCTCTACTTCTTGTGGATTATTAAAGAAGAGAGGAGTGAAGGGTTTATCAACTTTGGTCTGATTAGGAAGAACTTCTCCTAACATATGACCAAATTCTTTTTCTGTCAGGGTAATAGTCGGTGAGATGTGTTTGATTCGCATTGCAAAGGACCACATATGATCATTTCCTAATAATAGGTCAATCGTATGTTCAGTTTCCATTTTTGAAAATTCAATATTTGAATACTCTGGAAAATTTTTGTGGAATTCTGTTAGATCTGGTTGTTTCAAATTTTGTGTTATATTATTCAATGTTTTTGCAGTAATTTGAACTATTTTACCTTTTGGGGTTGAAATTTCAAAATCTACCAAACATGATTTTAATATGTTTGATTTTTGATTTTCAACCCCTTTTAATCTCAGAAGCTCTGTTTCGTATCCTCTTAGTTTTAAGGATCTGAAAGCATAACCTTTTGTGATGTAGGTATCAATACTTCCACAATCAAATAAACTGTGTATATAAATTGGTTGTTTTGTGTATGGTGATTGAGCATATGACTGAAAAACTAAAAGAGTTAAGTTTTTCTTATTTTTAATAAAATCTGTAAAGTTCTCACTGCTTATCAGTAATCGCTTCTTTTGCTCCAATGTGACCCCTGTAGGCACCTTCCTGGATTCCACGGGTTATCGGATGGCACAATCTGTAAAACACGTGACTCTTCAGTATCAAAATCCTTTTGTTTTGAGACTCATGATGAATCAGGTGAGTACTTACTTAAGTCCTCCTTTTGTTTGTGGAGTGTGGCATACCATCTTTCCCCATGGACTTTATTGATGGGGTACAGAGCCCTGGAACACAAATTTGTGTGGTGATCCTGGGCCAGAGAACGGAACTGTTTGCAATGGCTCGCTGATTCTACCACACATTGGGATGCTTGGCATTGTGCGCACCTTCTCACAGCTTGCGTTCATTATATTCACGCTGCTGCTGCCGCACTGTGTTCCATCTCCTGTTGTAACAAAGGAACAATGGGTGCTTCTCTCCACAAAAGACACAAGCCTTTTGTGGAGTTGAGGGCACATTCAGGATGCACCTGGGTGTCTCCTGAGCACATTTTACTTCCCACTCCTGTATTTGACATTCTGAAACAGAAGAATTACGAGGTTGTTTTGGATTAGTATTATCACTATTTGATTTATTTCTCTTATGGTTGCGATTGAATTTATCCTTTCCCTTGTAGTTTGATTGGTTATCTTTTTGAAAGGTGGCTGCCAAGAATCTAGCGTTGCCTTTAGGTTGTCCTTTTTTGTTTTTTCATAATTTTGGTTCGTGGGATGTTTATCTTCAAATATGTATGATCTCAGCTAAAAAATTTTTACTGTGATATTGAAAACTTGTTCTTTGTCGACATCTGTTGGGTCCAATCGATAATGGTCAATCAAGATAGCTATCCCTTCCATCCCATCTTGTATGGATGAGATTGAATTATGGGTTACTGGAAATTCAGTAATTTGATACCAAATTTCCTCCCATACTTTGCTTTGGTCCCTGTACCTATCTTGTAAGAATTGTAGGCGTTGTTTATATCCTACTTCGTAAGGAGCAAAATTATTAAATTTTCTCAATATATCTATTAGAATGTTCATTTCTAAAAGATTAATTTTTTGAGGCATTTGAATGTCTGTGCGTAAATGCGCATACATTTTAAAACTCCTAATAAAGCCTGGATAGGTTAGGAGAGAACCATCCCATTTTACTAAATGGTATTTGGGTGCCTTTAAATTTATTGCTGGTTGTTCAATTTGGTTGTTGGGATCTGATTCTCAACATCGGGGAATGGGATCTATAATTTTATTTTGATTTTGAATTTTTAATGGGCTTCCTACAATAGGTTTGGGTACTAGAGCAGTGTTTGATTCATACATTTTGTGGGTGTTCGAATCAAGATTTGTAGGGGAGATAATATTTTCTATCTCCCTTACACTGTCAGGATTCATTGAATTGCATTCTGAAGATCCAGTATCTCTTATAGATTTTGGTTCTTCTAGCCAATCAAATGAATCGCGTTTATTTTTGTTATTCTGAGGGTTCCTTTTGTTAGGTTTTCAGAATTATTATATGTGGGTGTATTATTACCTCTACGGATGGCTGGGATGACGTAGCGATCACAGAATTCCTCATAGGAAAGTCTGTAATCCTCTTCAGCTGACTTTACAATTCCGTTCCTTGTAGCCTTTATAGCATCAAGGGCCTTCTTGTATTTTTATTTTCGCAGATGGTCCTCTGCGCCATTTCTTTTAGCGCCATGGTGTGCCTCCTTTCAGCCTTGTATTTGGCCTCCCTCCACTGCACTTTACAGTGTTGCTTGTCATCCTGCCGTATCTCTTCCTCTCAATTAGGTTGTTCGGCAGGTGGCTGCCTTTGTTCTGGTTGGGCAGGGGATGGAGCAGGGGCTGGCACTGGTGCCAGAAAGGTTGTGGTATGGGTGCTGATGTTGGGGGCTGAGTGGTGTCCATCTCCTTTGACATTGATGGTAATGGGAACATGGCTTCTATTAGGCCCAAGTGGTCTAATAGTTTGTGGCTGTAATTGCAGGCCAGGATCATCCTTTGGGGATGAATCCCAGGGGGTGATGTCCGCAACTTGCCCATGATCTTGTTTATAACTGGGATCTGTTTCCTTGCGTGAATGTGGTTCACATCTGGTGATGTCATCAGCAGGTCCAGCTTATGAATATAGATTCAGGCTGATGAGACAGAATTCAAGTACTTTTCTGGGACACCCTTGTCACTGAAGATGAAGCCCAATTTTGCTCCCTTCTTCTCCATCCTTTCTAGATTTTTTTGCTTTTTCAAGCAATTCACACTCGATGCTCTGGTGTGTCACACCAGTTTCTTCTGCCAATGTTTTGGCTGCCTCCGCCAATTTTGTTGAGGATGTGGCAATCAAAGGCACCATGTTTGGCTCCAGAGCTTGTCCTTCTAGAGGGAGCTGTGTGGCCGTGATTGGGTTGGCCGCTGTTAGACCATAAGGTGTGAGGTCCAGCAGTGTGAGGCTTGGTGAATTGCATCTTGGTTTTGATATAACCTTAAGGTTCGAAATAATTTTTAATTTATTTTGAATTGGATTGTGTTAAGGATATTATTTTTTTTTACATCATTGCGTCTTTGGAGGTATTTTTAAATCTCTAAAGTTTAGTTTTTTCTAAGTTTTTCAGAAAAATTGAAAATTTGGGCATGACCTGTGGGTGCAATGATGGGTTCTCAAATTTTTGATACTCGCTTAGTTTCAAAAGATCGGACATTTTTGAAATTTTCTAAGTTTTAGGACTCGAGAAAAAATTGGCTATGACCCAAGGGTAAAAATGATGTTTTATTACTTGCGTATATTTTTCAGAAAGTTTTAGTATATTTTTTGAAAAAAAAAAATTTTTTTCAAGTTTTTTGAATACTAAAAAAATTGTGCAATGTATTAAAAATGCTTGAATTGCAATTATTATATAGTAGATTGTATTATTATTAAAATTATTATTAGTATTTATTAATTTAATTCGTATAATTATTCTTATTGATATTCCTATTATTCCTGATCATATTCCTATTAATATATATATATAATTCTAATATTTTTATGATTTGTTGAATATATTTGTGGGTGTGTGCGTAGAGAATACACAGCACCACACAAACACCAATCAGGTCGGTTGCGTAATACGTAGTAGTATGTGTGCGGGCCGAGCCCAGTAAACAATTAAGCTGTGCAGACGAAATACACAGCCGTGAGCGCAAAAAGGTTGTTTGCGGGTTTTACCCCGCTGGCCCGCTAGGTGGTCGACGAGTGTGTAATACACACTCGTTCGTCATCGACCACCCGTCGCCACACCACTCTCCTCCTAGTAAGTTTCCGAGGAAACTTACGGTGACCTGTGACGCCAGTCAAGTGTGGCGCGGCGTTCACTACTACGCTCACGGATACCGTTCACGAAGTAGGATCGCCAGGTCTCTTCGGTTTGGACTTACCGAAGTTGGCTGGGAGTGTGGGTCGGGAAGGGCGTATTCGGGGCGCTCGAGGCTGGGGAATTGGGTGCACTCGAGGTTGGTGCCTTATGAGCGGAGTCTGAGGACGAGACGTGGGGATGCTCATAAGGGGTGGCGGGTAGGTAACTGGTGCCGCCATTAAAGGCGACGTTACCATGGCCGGAGGATAAACCGGTGCCGCAAGTTGTAGATGCGGGGGAATGGGAATTCCGGGCGGTGGCATCACAACTTGTGGGAGTGGCATCGGGGTTGTCGCTAGGGCGAGCGACAGGGCATTGTGTGCTGCGAGCACAGCGGCGGTAAACTGCTCCCACGGCTGCAGTGTTTGATTCTGCGGTACAGGAGGAACCACCGGTTGCAGTACAGGGGGCTGTACCACAGACGGGGCGGACTCCTGTACGGGAGCCGGTAATGGAGCGGGAGTTCGGGACTTGGTCTTGCCGCGTCTTTCGTCCCGTTTGAGTTCCATATAAGACATACCGCGAGCGCGAGCTTCACGCCGGGCGCGGCCTCCTGCCTTACGGTTCAAACGGGGACGCTTCACCGGTTTGTCATCAGCCGAGGGACTCTTGCTACGAGAGGTGGACGGCTTTGACTCGGGGACTTTTACCGGTGAAGGTGTTGCCATTGGGTCGATAACGGAGTTGTTATCGACGGCAGCACTTTCTGTCGGTTCGACCTCTTCACGTACTGGTGAAAGTACGCGTCGAGGGACCGACGTAGGGGTTGGTGGGAGATGGACGGTTGGGGCCGGAGATGGGTCGACGTCCATCGCGGTCTCTTCCGGGGCAGTCGGTACGACCGAAGGGCGAAGTAGCGGAGACTTGCCTTTCGGGACTGACGATGCCGTTTGTGAGGCTACTGGTGCCTCCGCGCCTTTAGAAGTCGACGGTTGGGGGGACCGCTTTGCTGCTGCAGTCGGACGTTTAAATCCGCTGGTTCGCAGCGTGGCAGTCTCTTTCGTCCGGCGCTTCCGAAGAGGAAGCGGTTCAATCCGTTTAACCGTCTTGAGCGGCGGGAATTCCCCAGAGGGGATACTCGCCAAGGAAGACGGTTGGGAACCGGGCAAAGGTCCCTTGGATTGAACGCGCTGTACGACTTCAGCGAATGTGCGGGTGTCAATCCGCGCATTGCTGAATTGTACAGCGGTCCGGGCGTGAGGCGGCGTCTCCACCGAGTACGCGGTCTTCCTAGGGAGTGGCACGAAGACTCGAGAACGAGAGCTACGGACTAGGCCGCGCTGTACGAACTCGGAGCCTCGCGCTGCTACCCCGGGAGCAGGCCGGTACTGGCGAAGAGGCGCGCCTCGACCCCTGGCAGCAGACTCCACCTTCTGCCTTAGCGTCGGTCGCCGGTGCGGTACTCGCGAAGGAGTACGGCGTGTACCTTCTTGTGCCAGTCCGTCAGAGGTAAGCGTCACGGATGACGCCGATACTTGATCGGACGTTGAAGGTACAGGCGACGTCTGCTTCACCGGCGGGAAGGTGGCAGTAGCCGTGGTGGAAGGAGACGGGGCAACGTCAGCTGGTGACGTCGGGGAGGAAAAGGTGGGAGAGGGGGAGCGATGGTCGTCTACACGAGGAGACGACGGTGCATCGCCGTTACCGCCCTCTGTAGGTGGGGGTGTAGCCCTTAAAAGGGCTGTTTCTTCATCTTCGGAAATATCCGGAATGCTAGGGGAAAGACGCTCTTGGGACATATCGTCAGTCTATTACGCTACACGACATATAATTAAAAGCGCCTGTTGTGTAGCATTTGATGAAGAGTATATAACAGCCAAGCACGTCAAGAGAAGAGTGAGTGTCTAAAACACGAATTTCACTCGTTTTCTTGACCGTAACCGCCGTTTATTTTCGTCTCGTAAACACGAACGAAGTTGCGGTTGCGGCAGCTGTTGTTGCACATTAATATTACGAGTTCGTTTTGTAGGCGGGGCCAGTTCGTCTTCCGAGGAAGAAGACGCGTCGTACTTATGCGACTGGGTGGCGCCACGAAACAATTTTCGTAATACGTCGTCGTCTACAACGCTTGACTTGTCGTCAGTTGCGTGAGCCGACTCGGACGAGTGCGGGAGGGGAAGGGAAATCGCAATCGGTTCGTCGTCGAGCATAGTGTCAGCTGTTCGACTAGAAGACTGACCGATGGGGTGCGATTGTGTATTTTCCTTCGATAACGCTTCGGGAGGCGATTCTTTATTTTGATCGTGTGTATTTACGATCGGGGAAGAATCGAGCGTGTCGTCTGTGTGTGTAGACGACGTCGAAGGTTGGGGTGAGGCATTCGGGGGTGAGTCGTCGTTTTTAGGTAAAACGACCTCAGATGACAAGTCAACTGTCGGTCCCGAAGGATCATCGACGGAAGTTGAGTCATCTGGGTCGGCTTCTATGTCTGTGTAGACATAGGCCGACTTTAGGCGATCGATCGATACGCGTGTGTGTCGTCCTTGTATGTCGATCTCGAACCATTTATCCGTACGGTTGAGGACTTTGTACGGTCCGGAGTACGGTGGGTCGAGTGCCTTACGAGGTGTATCGACGCGTAGCCATACGTTTTGGGCTGATTTTAAATCAGCGGGGACGTATGAGGGGGAATCGCCGTGGTTGCGGGTGATTTGGGTGAACGCATTCGCACTTTCGCAAATGCGTTGAGGAAGGTTAGTGCCGTCGATGTGGGTGACGACACTTGGTGGGCTGTCTTCGAAGAAATCAGCCGGGAGACGGAGCTCTTCACCATAAAGGAGTTGGGCTGGGGATACGCCGAGATCGGAGATGACCGTCGAGCGTAGGCCGAGAAGAATGAGAGGCAAATCGGCTGCCCATTCTCCACGCGAGTCTTTGGAGTTCTCGCGGGCCATGATGGTGGCTTTGAGAGTTCGATGCCAGCGCTCTATTTTGCCGTTCGATTGGGGGTGATACGCCGTAGTTGAGATTTTGTGTATTCCCAACTGGCGCGCAACCGAGTTAAATAAAGCGCTTTCGAACTGGCGTCCTTGATCCGTCGTTATGGTTTCAGGGACGCCGAAGGAGGACACCCAGTGTTGGACGAAGAGTGTTGCCACTCGATCCGCGGAAATATCCGTTGTCATGATGGCGTGAGGCCATCGTGTGGCGCGGTCAATCATTGTCAGACAATGACGAGGACCGCTAACCGTCGGCAACGGACCCACGATATCGATGTGCACATGCTTTAAGCGATCGGTAGGGCGGAAAGCTTGGAGAGGGGCTTTGGTGTGTCTACCGATTTTAGCTTGTTGGCATGCGGTGCACTCTTTCGACCAACGTAGGCAGTCAGATCGTAGGCCAGGCCAAATGAATCGATTAGCGATCAGACGGGCAGTTGTCCGGCCGCTCGGGTGCGAGAGCCCATGAATCGAATCGAAGATGATTCTCCGATATTTGGCGGGTACGAAGGGTCGTTTTTTCCCCGTGGACGTGTCGCACGTTAAGAGTAACGTGTGTCCGGGTACTCTGAACGATTCGAGGATGAGGGCAGAGTTGGGGTCTGCGAGGTATTGGGCGAGTTGAGGGTCGTGTTGTTGGCAAAGGGCCATTTCATTGTATGGCACAACACAGGGAGAGGTAATGGCGGAGATTGATATACGTGACAAACAATCTGCGGCTATGTTGTCCTCTCCTTTGATGTAGCGAATATCCGTCGTGAACTGCGAGATATACTCAAGTTGATTTTGCTGGCGTGGTGAAGCTTTCTCGCACGCCTGAAACAGGGCAGTCGTGAGGGGCTTGTGGTCCGTATAGACGGAGAAAACACGCCCTTCGACCAGGTTACGGAAGTGCTTCACCGCTGCAAAAACAGCGAGTAATTCGCGGTCGTATGTTGGATATCGGCGTTCGGTGTCTGATAATTTGCGGGAGAAGAATGCCAAAGGCTCTAGCGATCCGGCACCGTGTTGATAGAGGGTAGCCCCTATCGCGTGGTTAGACGCGTCGGTTGCCAAGACGAGTTGTTTGGACTCGTCAGGATGCGCCAAAAGAGCAGCATTCGCTAACGCCTGCTTTAAGTCGCGGAAGGCGGTTTCGGCAGTGTCAGTCCAAATTATCGGGGTTTTGTCACGTTTTTTGTTGGAATGGATAAGCGCGAAAAGTTTACTCTGAATGTGAGCGCAATGTTTAATTGTACGCCGGTAGAAATTCACCATTCCGAGAAAGCGCCTAAGGTCATGAACGGTTTTGGGAAGTGGGAAATCGAGTACAGCTTGGACACGTTCGGGGGTAGGTTTGATACCTGAGCTGTTGACTCGATGGCCAAGGAAGGTGAGCTCTTCACGTTCATGTTCGGACTTGTTACCGTTGATGGTGAGGCCAGCGTTGTAGATACGCCGTATGACCTCGGTAACACGTTCTTCGAGCTCATCGGGGTTGGAGGCGGTAATGAGGATGTCATCAATGTACGCGTAAGCGTAGTCGATGTCTCGCAACAATCCATCAATGTACCGTTGGAAGGTTTGGGCGGCGTTTCGAAGTCCGAAGGGCATATAGGGAAATTCGTAGAGACCGAAGGGGGTTATGACGGCTGTCTTGGGGATGTGTTCTTCGGTCATCGGGACTTGGTTAAACGCCCGCACGAGATCTAATTTTGTGAATAATTTGGCACCAGCTAGTCTGGCGTGGAAATCCATAATATTCGGGACAGGGTATTTGTCGGGGATAGTTCGTGCGTTGAGTGCTCTGTAGTCACCAAGCATGCGCCATGTTTTGTCAGGTTTCATGTGCATATGCAAGGGGGATGACCAGGCACTTTTGGAGGGTCGGCAGTCACCACGTTCGAGCATGGTTTGGAAGGAAAGGCGGGCTGCCTTTAGCTTCTCGGGATGTAGACGACGGGCACGGCAAAACACCGGTCGACCTACAGTTTCGATATCGTGGGTGACTTCGGTAGGGGAAATCCTCGGGCGTAAGCCTTCTTTACCGGTTACGCCGGGAAATTTGTCGAGGATTTTTTGGAATCGACTATTTGAGTGGGCGATGGTCAAGCAAATCTCCGGGGGATAGTCGATGGGTCGGGGTTTACCTACAACGGCAAGTCCAGTGGTCTTATCAAGGAGATGCCCTTCGCTGACATCGGGAAGCAGTTGGTAATGGCTAAGGAAATCTGCTCCGATGATGGGATCAGCGATATCGGCGATGATGAAGGCCCACTTAAATTCGCGACGAAGGCCGAAATCTACCTGCACCAGCTTAACTCCGTAAGTACTAATTGGAGTTTGGTTCGCAGCGTAGATTTGGAGCTTAGCGTTGCATTTCCGGTCTTCAGCGGTTGGAGGTATAGCCGATATCTCCGCGCCAGTGTCAACCAGGAAGTGATGCTCGCTAAGCAGATCTTCCACGAATAGACGGACTGAATTGAAAACGAGTGGGAGTGCCGTCTTGACTGACTCGTTTACTCGTTTCCCGAACGGGTAGGGGATTTGGAATCGCGTCGGTCGCGATTTTGGGGTTTGTCCCACCATGAACATGGGGGGTCAGAGCAGTTGCGCGATTTCCTCCCGAACTGTTGGTGATACCAACAATAGCCATCACGGGAGCGGGAGGGAGAGCGGGTATTTACCGGTCTCTTACCGTCGATGACTCGTAGCGTCGTCCGTGGTTTTGAACGACCGGAGCTAGAGTCACGAGAGCGCGATCTGTCTCTGGACCTGGCATCGCGTGAACGCGAACGCCTATGTTCAGGGAACGGGGCGGGATTTTTTGGGGGGGTCGACAGAACTCACCTGTTTTCCAGCCAAGAGCTGTTGAAGCAGCTGGGTAATGGTAGCTAGTTCCGAGGAATTAGCCGTTGGTGCTGTCGACGGAGGTGCCGCGGGAGTTGCGATAGCGGAAATGGTGCTGGTCGCAGGGGATGTCGACGGAAAGGTTTGCTCGAGAGCTATTGCCTCGTCAGCTTCGAGCGCTGCCTGTCGAGAGGTTGCGGGCTTAGTCATGGCCAATGTTTGGCGGATATTGACCGGGAGGGATTGGAAAAGAAGGTTGCGGAGGACATCGTCGTTTACTCTTCCTTCGTTTAGGGTAACGAGGCGGCGATGGTACGCCGAGGGCCTCTCGGAAGGTTGACGATGGGTGTTTTCCAACAGAGTTCTTATCCGGGTGTAGGAGGAGGGGAAAACTCCTGTTGGATCTGGTTTCGGAGGTTCGACCAAGTGTGCAGCGAGTCGTCGGAACTGTAAAGTAATTCTGACACAGCATTGGCTACCTGGGTCGGCAAGTGGCCGGAGATCGCCAGGTAGAGCTGAGACTCGCTGGTATTGCCACTGGCGCGAGCAAGATTCTCGATCTGCTGTAGCCAGAGACGCACATTCTCGGCGTTGAACGGGGGAAGGCCTGTTAATAACCGTGGAGGGTGAGCTTGTAGGGAGGAGTGGGCAGTAATCGCGGCGGAATTTGCTTCCTGCCGGTGCGATTGCCGATCGAGGATGGGAGACAGCCTCAGCGTGGAACTGTCAACCGGCTGGTGCTGGTTGACCGGAAGTTCCTCGCTCGGAAGGTAGTTGTCGAGGAAGGGTCTGAGACCTACAAGCGTAGAGGACTGCGGGATCGCCGAGTTCGTCGGTACAGTTGACGAACGCATGCTGGCATGCGGCGTTGAGTGGATAGCAGGCATGGGGTTGAGCTGGTTCTCCGTCCTCCTGGGAGGATTGCTGACTGTGGCCTTGGTAGGCGTCAGCGGGAGAACCAGGTCGTCGAGAGACGACGGAGTTAATTTGGAGGCCATGGAGGTGGTTGAAAACAGAGGTTAGGTTTACACCTTCCTCGTCGGCAGCTGATTGCCGACTGTTTGCTTCTCTATGGGTTGGCTGGTCGGTATTTGCGTACCGACGTCGAGCCTGGAGAGAGAAGTGGAGGATTAGGGTAAGGGAAAGGGAAGGAGAAGGAGAACCTTCTCCGTCGGCAGTCGAGTGCCGACTGATTTTTCTGGTCGTTGGTCGGTACTTAAGTACCGACGAGCAACGAGGGAAAGGGGAAGGAGAAGGAGAACCTTCTCCGTCGGCTGACGAGAGCCGACTGAGTTCCTTCTTCGGTTGTTGGCGGGTATGCCAACGTTTGAAGAAGGGGCGTGGTTTAGGGAAAATCAGCTGGTAAGAGCCGATTGGTTGTTTCCGAGCTAGTCGGAAGCAGGTGGGGAAGGAGGTGACGGTTCCTTCCCCCGTCGACGGTAAACGTCAACAACAAAAATAATACTTACGTCGGAGGTCACCACTTGTGGGTGTGTGCGTAGAGAATACACAGCACCACACAAACACCAATCAGGTCGGTTGCGTAATACGTAGTAGTATGTGTGCGGGCCGAGCCCAGTAAACAATTAAGCTGTGCAGACGAAATACACAGCCGTGAGCGCAAAAAGGTTGTTTGCGGGTTTTACCCCGCTGGCCCGCTAGGTGGTCGACGAGTGTGTAATACACACTCGTTCGTCATCGACCACCCGTCGCCACAATATTCATTATTTGATTAAGAAATTATTTTGGGTTTTAATAGTTATAGATAATTTTTATTTTTTTCTTCATATCCTTTAGGTACTGTTTATATAGTTATTTTTAAATGGAGTTACAAAAAGTAGTTTTTATGTCATATTGTGTTAATTTTAAATTATATTTATTTGTTATTGAGAGGAGCCATCTTATAATCCAATATTGAACCACCAGGGCATATGCTTCTTTAATACTATAATTAGTTTTATCTTTAAATGTTCTCGCCACTAAATGTGCTTTAGCTATATGTTTTCCATTTTGGTATTGTTAAGTTGTAAATACCCATTTTATATCAGTATTCATATTTTTTTCTTTATGTAAGATTTTCCATACTTTTAATTTTGAAAGGTCAAGAAGTTCTTTTATCGCATTGAATCATTCTTCTTTGAAAGGATTATTTTCTATTTGTTCTATTTCTTCTGGTATATTATCTTCTATAAATTTGTGGTGTTTTTGGTGAGTAACTATACATATTCTAGGGGTTTTTTCTATTTAATTTTTATTTTTTTTAAATTGATTTATGTTTTTTGCTTCACTGAAACAAATGTCACAAGCTATGTATGATTTGTTTTTAATGGAATTTCTTAAGTAATAGTCCATAGTGGTATACCCTATCATTATATTTTTTTCCAATCTTTCCATTAATTTTGGGTCTGTTCTTTCTAATCCAGTTTTCTTTGCTTTAGTAGTTCTTTGGTTTCTTACTTTTATGGGGATATATCTATGAGCAATTGAACCAAATATTTTAAGGATTGATAAATCGGGTATTTTATTGAAAAAATTTCATATGGAGTTTTAAAATTTTCTTTTACTCAAGGTGACTATGTTGTTCTTCATTATTTAATACGCACATTACTTTCCCTAATTTATTGTATTCTTTAGTTTCATCTATATATTCTAATACAGTCTCATAATTAATGATATATACTTCATTCATTTTCCAAGCAATTGCTATAATTATTTTCATTTGTTCAATGAAAATGTTTATATAATTACTTGTTTCCTCTAAACCTAATATATTTTTTTCTGTTACTTTGATTCCTGATAGAAGATCGATTTCTAAATCTGGTACATAATGTACGTTTTCCAATTTAATTAATGTTTTTTCGCCATATAAGTTTTCAACTTTAATTACCATTATTCCTAGTTTTATAGGTTGATTTAATTTTTTGTATTTGTTTAATTTTTCTAGAGAAGATACAATATGTACAGTAAGTCTTCCATCTAACATGACATTTTATTTAGGTTCCCCATATATTTAATTTTTTTAACCATCATGGCTAATTGGACACGATCATTTTTCGTTTGTTAGTGTGGAATACCTTGTCATGAGAGATATTCTCACCAGAAGGAAATTCAACAGAATTTAAGCGTGTTCAACCACTTTGTACATAAGTACGGGTAAGCCAAAACCAAGGCGAACACGCGATTTTAGAGCCGGTTTGGGTGGTTTATATACGGCTTATTTGCATGCACACAA
Organism: Ericerus pela; assembly: GCA_011428145.1. Lineage (NCBI taxonomy): Eukaryota > Metazoa > Arthropoda > Insecta > Hemiptera > Coccidae > Ericerus > Ericerus pela. The sequence goes on from WOFM01000500.1 coordinate 42,871, forward strand.
ACACACATACATAAGATAATACGTACGTTGGTGAGAACGGCCAGGTCGCATCATCCCCTAATGAGATAAGAGATGGCTGGCTGGTTCTTGTACGAATTGTGACATCATCTTATTGTGTCACGATTCGGTACTCGTACATTACCTGCAAGTACGTACAGGTAATTACGATCGAACGTATTTTGTGTATTTAACGTCATAAGGACGATTGTTTGCCTGCCCTTTGGGGCGGCAACTGTCATTGAGGGGTCCAAGCCCCTATACCTCATATGGGAGAGTCCCCACAGCTACTCCCCCAGTTTTTGCGCCACAAAAATGATCAAAATGCGCAAGGCCTGGGGAGACATCGGGTTTAACACTGTTTTTGATCGGCCTCCCACTTCGCCAGGGGGCTACCTACTGCAGTCCCAACACACTCGTAAGATTCCTTACGAGCCTGTGCTCGGGCCAAGTAGTTTGCCCGGCTGTCCTCTCCCCTATGCCTTGGTGGTCGGTTTTTGGTGAAGGCGTAGGGGTGACAACGGGAGTGAGGGGGAAGCGGACGTTTAAACTGAGGCTGCCTGAGCATCGGTGAGTTTGAATTCCCCGCTGCCAAGGTGGCCATTTTTGCCTTTTTGTTGGCTGCCCTCTCCACCGTGAATAGGAACCTCATTGGTTCCCTGGTCACCGTTAGCTTCGGCTCCGGCGTTGGAGGTTCCGTCATCGGAGTCGGTTCCGGTAGAGTCCAGGGAGGAGAGATGATGGGTGGAAGCGAAGTTGTCATCTCTGCGAAAACACTCTCCACAGCTGGTGCCATGTCCATCAGGAGTTCCTCCTCAATTTGATCAAGTTCCGACTTCTGTTCCAGAATTTGCCCAGTATTCTTGGCGACTTCTGGAACTTTTGGGTTCTCGGTCGTGTTGAGGAAGATTTGGGTTGGTAGCGACATTGGAATAGGTGTAAAGGAAAACGGAGAGCTAAAAATATCGTTCAGAAAACACGTCTGAGAGCTAAGACAGTTCTGAAATGGGTGAATTTACTGCTATTTTCAATTTACCATTACAGTTCCGTTTCATTATTTTCACATCTTCTTATCAGCATGTAGAGGGGATAGCACTTAAAATTCTCAACTGTATGCAAGTTTTCCAGTTAAGTTCTGATTGGTTTAAGTAAAGTTATGCCTGAAATAAACTCAGAATATTTTATTTGAATTTTATTACAAAGGAATCTCCGTTTGTGACATCATGGCATTGAGATTATCTTTATATTTAATGGTAAACGCACGTTGCAATGTTTATTTCCGTATACTTTGTAAGGACCGGCGTATGGTTTCTCCATCGGAGATCTCATTTTTTCGTCTCTAACAAATACATGTGAGGTATTGGCCAAGTGTTTCGATATGTAAATCTTGGGCTGGCCATGGCGAGCTGCCTGTTTAAGAAAATTGTTGGCATTGTTTCTTATATTTTGTTCCATAATTTCGGGGCTAACTTCCTTTGATTTTGTGAAGAAGTCCCCTGGGAGGCGTAGCTCTTCACCGAATGCTAATTGTGCTGCAGAGTGACCTGTATCTGTTTGTAGGGCAGATCAAAGGCCCAAGAGGATGGTAGGGAGTACATCTACCCATCTCTTGGTATCATATGACATGTTAGAGGCTTTGAGGGCTCTATGCCATCTCTCTATTTTGGCATTGGCTTGAGGATGGTAAGCTGTGGTATGACTGTGTTGAACACCAAGCTTATTAGACAGCTCTTTAAAGAGCGAGCTCTCGAATTAGCGACCTTGGTCCGTAATTATGACTTCTGGTACGCCATAACTTGCAATCCAGGTATTGTATAACCTTGCAGCTACTGTAGGAGCTGACATCTCGTGTAGAGGGATTGCTTCTGGCCATCGTGTTGCCCTGTCTATTATTGTTAACAGGTATCTGTGTCCTTGAGATGGTGGCAATGGGCCTACCAAGTCCATGTGTACAGTTTTAAACCACTCTGTTTGTTTGAAGGATTTGAGGGGCGAGCGAGTGTCTTCCTACTTTGGATTCTTGACAGTTCAGGCAACTGCGAGCCCATTTGTTGCAGTCAGACTTCATTCGTGGCCATATAAACCTTGCCAAAATTAAATTAGCACTACATTTTGGCCCAGCATGTGACAGATTATGTATACTGTTAAAAGCCAACCTGCAATATTTTACCGGTAAAAATGGCCTATTCTTACCTGTACTGACGTCACATGTTAATAAAACATCAGTACCGGGAATTTTACGCTGTCTCAATTTGAGAGTAGTATCATCGTTTGATAATAGAGATGTGCGTTTTAGTTCATTTGGGGGATTTAGTTCAACAAGTCTCGGTCTTTTGAATGAACTAGTTCAGTGAACTAGTTCAAAATGAACGAAATGAGCTGCATGAATCAAACCTTTGAGTATGTATTATTTCATATGGAGAGCAATTCGTATACATTTTCTATACGTAGTTACTTTCAGACATAGAAAGTGCTTTCATTCTCCAAAAACGCTTATTATTTCGTTTCGTTTTTTGTTGATTGATAAGAAATTCCACTCATCCAGTGATTAACAACAATGCTGTGACGTATAAGAGTGAACTAGCTTGTAGGTCTATACAACTATACTATATAACTTTGATTTGATAATATCTTTTAGTTCAAAATGAACTAGTTCATCCTCATCTTTCGATCTCGTTCATTTAGGTCTTTCAAAAGATTAGTTCAAATGAATTAGTTCTCGGTCAACCGACACATCTCTATTTGATAACAACTCTTGCAATTCTGCATCCTTAAACTGTGCTTTAGCTATTTCAGCATAAGGTAATTGGACAGGAGCCGAGATAGCTTCGATTCTACTCAAGGCATCAGCTGGAGTGTTAAGTTCTCCACTTATATACTTAATGTTGGTAGTCAATTGATCGATATAGTCTAATTGTCGTGCTCTTCTCGGCAATGCAGGTTCTGCTTTTTGTGTGAAGGCATATGTTAGGGGTTTATGGTCAGTATACACAGAAAAACATCTACCCTCTAATTGGTGCCTGAAATGCTTCAACGCAGCAAAAATTCCGAGCAATTCCCTATCGTATGTGCTATAGTTCTTTTCTGTTTTTGAGAGCTTCCTCGAGAAGAAAGTTAGCGGTAATTATTTGTTGTCTTTGTCAAGCTGGTACAAGGTTGCACCAATAGCAAAATCAGATGCATCGGTACTCACGCATAACGGCAGACTTTCGTCTGGATGAGCCAATAGAGTTGCATTTGCCAGTGTATCTTTGATTTTCTCAAAGGCCTGTTTGGCTTCTTCATTCCATTCTAGTGGTCTTATCTTTCTTTTTACTTGTCTTAATTAGTGCAAACAGGTTACTTTGTTCGGCTGCTGCATTTTTCATGCAACGTCTATAGAAGTTCACCATCCCCAAGAAACGCCTGAGTTCAGCGACATTTGAGGGCTTTGGGAAGTTCAATATTGGCTCTACTTTGGTCTTCAATGAGGAAATGCCTTCGGTTGAGACTTTGTAGCCGAGGAAGTCAATTTCAGTCTGTGCATATAAGCTTTTACTTACGTTGATAGTAAGCCCGGCAGCATGTATACGCTGTATGATGGCTCTTACATGCTCCTCGTGCTGTTGCTCACCGCCTTCAGAGCAAATGCACATATCATCCAAGTATGCTATGCAAATGGCAATCCCCTAAACAGTCCATTGATAAATCTTTGGAAAGTTTGTGCTGAGTTGTGAAATCCAAATGGCATTCGAAGGTATTCGAATAGTCCTAAGGGGGTTATAACCTCTGTCTTTGGTATGTCCTGGTCAGCCATAGGAATTTGGTGGAATGCCCAGTTGATGTCTATTTTGGTGAACATCGTTTTACCCTTCATATTTGGGTTGAAGTCCATTATATTGGGGACTGGGTAGCGATCAGGAACTGTTTTGGCATTTAAGGCCCTGTAGTCTCCAACAATTTGCCACTCTCCACTTGCTTTTTTGGTCATGTGGATAGGGGAGCTCCATGAGCTTTTCAAGGGGTGACATACGCCCTCCTCGATGATGCAATGGAAGTACTCTCGTGCCACTTTAAGTTTGTCAGGCAGTAACCTTCGTGCCGTAGCATGGCAAGGCGGTCCTTTAGTCTCTATATAATGAACTGTGTCATGTTTATAGGTAGGATGCCTGCAAATTGAAGGTTGTGTGACTCCAGGATACTCAGACAGGATCCGTAAGAGTTGTCCGTCAACTTTGGTACAGCTGGATATGTTTGTGTCCTGTCTGTAAGCTAGCGTTTTGCCATCCACACAATGTTTAGATTCACAATCAATCAATTTGCCGTTTTTGAGGTCAATGATCAGGCCAAAATATGCAAGGAAATCTGCACCCAGGATCGGGTTTGGAACATCTGCAACCGTGAAGGACCACGTCATGATTTTCTTGAGTCCGATGTCAACTTTGCTGGTTTCAAGTCCGTAAGCTGGAAGGTTTTGACCATTCACAGTATGGAGATAGTATTTTGGAGGGAGTACTTTTTGGGTTTTGTTGACTGGCAATATACTCAGGTCTGCTCCCAAGTTGATTAAGTACCTTCTCCTGTTCGTCCTGTCCTTAATGAACAGGCAGCATGAGTATTTTTCCGAGGGGTCTTCAGCCACATAGATGGCCCCTCATTCTAGTTTGACACCTCCTTGGTATTGGATTTACCCCACCATTTGCATCTATTGTTACATTTGGTGGCCTCTACACCAAACCTGTTATGGAAAAAGCAACATTTATCTTCCCAATTTCGAGACTGGTTTTTGGGAGATGATGTTCTCGGGGGAGTTGGACTCGGACCCTTGTTGTTGGAACTAGATCTGCAGTTCCTGGACCGGGACTGTCGTCCTTTGCTATTGCCTCTGTTGTTGTTGTTGCTTCTACTTTTAGATCTTTGTCGCCAGCTGCTATGTGATTTCGTGGAGCTTTGACCTTTGTTCCTTTTTACTTCATCAGTCAACTGAGCTATTTAAGCTCAAAGTTGAGCGATCTCTCCAGTCTCTGCAGATACTGCACTGACCACGGGCTTTGACCTGGTGTATTCGAGCGCATTATCTGCTGATTTCGCAAGGAAGTCCAAGTTTGCGGATGTGTTTATCACGGTCGAACCTACGGCAGCTAGGCATTGCGCAACACTTTGAGGAAGTTGTTTACAAAATTGGTTGCCTATGACAGAAGGGGCTACGATGTTATCCGTCTTCTGCCTCAATTTTGCCATGAAGATTGAGTGTTTGTTGTCCCCCATCTTCATACCACCCATCACATCGTCAATGATTTTGTTTTTAGTTTTACCAAATACATTCTTGATCTTCTTGACAAACCAGGCATATTTGTCCTCTTCTGTCGAAGGGCATTCCATGATGTCCGGAATGTGGCGGATTATCCGTGGAGGCATGCCTCCACAGATGTGTAGATACCGCTGGTTCAGGGTTATATTCTCCATCTTGAACCTGCATTCTAATAGGGTCAACCATAAATCTACCTCATTGTGCAGAAATTCCGGGATCTCTATCCTTCGTCTGTAGAAGTTGGGGTTCTGTCCTGGCTGTAATTACAAGAGCTGCATAATTTGCACCAAGACTTCGAGCGTCAGCTGAGGCTGAGCACTACCTCCCTGCGATGGTTGTGGGTTTTCATTTCCATTTGGTTGTGGGACCATTGCTATGTCTTTCTGATTACAAGCATATTCCACAGAACTACTTCCTTCCTTGCTGGTCAAAAACACTGGCTCCTGTGTTTGTAGGACAGGTGTTTTTGGGTCTGAACTTTGGCTTAAAGTTTGACCACTTCTCAACGTTTTTACTGCTAATTGATCTTTATTTATTGCAGCTCCCAGTCGTGCTAATTCTGGGTGTTGAGGGCTTTCTTCCAGATTTGGTAAATTCTTATAGTGTTGAGTCGAAGTCGGGGGAGTTGGGGGATGAGTCCAACCTTCTTCCTCCAGGTCTACTGTCTGGTTTCTCCTTGTTTATATATTTTAAGGAAAGGGGTATAAATTCCCACTTCAGCAGACTGTACTTCGACGACCTACAAGGTGTCTTAGTCTGCAAAAAAATTTTTGTATTTGCCAAGAAAGCGAGTTTCTCGCCAGAGCACCGCACCAAATTTTTGTAAAACCACAACGCGCCTAAGGACACCTCACGACGTAGCCAAATATCACATCGGGGTCACCACTGTGGAATACCTTGTCATGAGAGATATTCTCACCAGAAGGAAATTCAACAGAATTTAAGCGTGTTCAACCACTTCGTACATAAGTACGGGTAAGCCAAAACCAAGGCGAACACTGGCGATTTTAGAGCCGGTTTGGGTGGTTTATATACGGCTTATTTGCACGCACACAAACACACGTACATAAGATAATACGTACGTTGGTGAGAACGGCCAGGTCGCATCATCCCCTATGGAGATAAGAGATGGCTGGCCGGTTCGTGTACAAATTGTGACATCATCTTATTGTGTCACGATTCGGTACTCGTACATTACCTGCAAGTACGTACAGGTAATTACGATCGAACGTATTTTGTGTATTTAACGTCACAAGGACGATTGTTTGCCTGCCCTTTGGGGTGGTGACTGTCATGGGGGGGTCCAAGCCCCTATACCTCATATGGGAGAGTCCCCACAGTTAGTATTTGTATTATTTTTTATATTTTGACTATTATGTTTTCATTTTGTTGTATCATATTTGTGTTATTTTGATTATTATTTATTTGATTTTGGTTATAGTTGTATGGGTTTTGATTGTAAAACAAATAGTATTGATTATAAAATCCCTGATTGCAAAATCTCTTATTATGTCCCTCTTCTCCACAATTATAACATTTTATATTTTCATTTTTTCTAAAATTTTCTCAATTTTCCAAATTCTTATTTTGTTGAAATTGAGGGTTTTCATTCATATTGTTGTTTTTATTATTTCCTATATTATTATTATTATTATTATTATTATTATTTTTATTATTATTAATTATTATTATGTTGCGAGAGTAATTCATTAATTTGAAATTACCTCGACAAATAAGATAATTTCTTTTATATTATCTTTTATTAATATTTCACGTTAATTATTACACTTCGAAATTATACTTAATACTATTTCTTAAGACTAATGAAACCTAATGTCCATAACAGCTAGTATGAACCCTAACGTTTCTACTTGACTGTAGGTTTAGGAATGATCATGTCTTCAAAATGAGGACACGACATCACCTTCGTTTTCATTGTTTTAATCAAACATGGCCGACCAAAAAGGTGGCGTGATACAGAACATCCGCCAAATATGATGACACATTACAGTCAGCATATCTGGTGGTGTCTGATCGTGAGAAGCAATTCGGAATATAGACAGCTATTATTCTAAGAATTAAGAATAATAGTTGCCTATATTTTGTTCGACACGTTTCTGTAGACGAACTGATTTGTCTGCAGAAACGGGACGGAACATATTATTATTATTATTATTATTATTATTATTATTATTATTATTATTATTATTATTATTATTATTATTATTATTATTATTATTATTATTATTATTATTATTATTATAATTTCTTGGGTATCTTGGATATTGGTTAAAATTTTGATCTCTTAGTTGTCCAATCTGAAAATTTTTTTGAAAAGTCTTTCTGATTTTTCTATTAACATCGCTTCTATTTTTTCTATTAATTTTTCCCTATTATGTAAAGTATTGAAAGCAACTATTGTAACATCAAACTCATCAGTTAGAGCCATCATCAATGGTTGTATTTCCTCAGTAATAGTTAAATCATATCCTTGGTCTTTTAATTCTCTTGCATATTTATTAAAAATTTCCAAAAACTTTTTCATATTACCACCTGAAACCTATTTTTGGCACTTAGGAAACTTCTTGTTGTACATCTTCTAAATTTATCATCTAATTTATCCAAAATTTTGTTTACAGTTTTCCAACCCTTCAAATTATCAATTAAATAAGGTTCTAATTTACTAAATAATATATATATATTTTGCCTTTTTCTTATGAAACAAAATATTTTTTATGTCCATTTACATTCGTATTTGATGATAGATGTATTTCTAAATCATTTTCTAAAAATTCTTGTTCTTTCTCTATGTTATTTATAATATCGTATAGTCCTTCTACATTTAATCCTGTTATGACACATGTTCTCTAAGTTTCATTGCTTGTAATTTCAATTAACTTTGTAAAATCTATATCTGTCATTTTTAATTAATGTGTTTCAATATGCTTAGACAAAACAAGAAAATGAGACTGAAGATCCCAGTAACAAGTCCAGTAGTTAATTCAAATGAAGTCAGTTTAATTGAATGAAGTTATCTCAACAACCCTAATTAATTACCTAAACTACTACAGACTAGACATATATCAATTAAAGGACTTAAAAAACAACTAATACTGAGACAATTAACACTGAGGGTAGTTAATGATTTTGATTGGCATAGATTTGTGTATATGTTTTCCTAATTAGACAGTGACTTTTTATAAGGATTCAGTGCAAATTAGTACATTTATAACAGAAAAATTATTTGAATCCTGATGCTACATTTACGAGAAGGCAAATATTATTCACTAAATATGCATCAACTTACAAATATATTATTGATTATAATTTGAAAGGTTACTTTTATCCTGTTTTTGTTCCTCTAATTCCTTTTGTTTTCAAAAGTATCTTCGTTGTTGGATCTCAATCAATGAAGCACTGGATGAACTTGGATTTGTTGATGGCAATCATTAATTTTGATTTGAAAATTTTGTAAGTTGGCTTCTTAGATGTTGCTGTTTCAATTATGATTGCTAAATAATAACAAAATATCATAAAAGAAACACTAGAAATTACAAATTAGATGTTAAATGTGATTGATCCCACTGACGTTGATTCTTCCAGTTTAATCCTGCTTCTTTGTTGACCAAACTTTGCCTCATTGACCATTGTCTTTTCAAAGATTTTCAAAAATTAACAAACGCCAAAAACTTTTAATCGAATATACTGGCTTTTCAAAACCACAAATGATGTACTGCAATATGCTGTTTTGGACTTCTTCACCATTTAAACTAGCTCAATCATGAATAAAAAAAATTAATTGTGAAGGTGTGATTGAACATATGGGAACAAAACCAATATGGCTGAATTTTGAACTTTAAATTTTTAGATTTACACTATTTACAAACTTTTAATTTTACTCAAAAAACACAATCACAAAATTAAACATACACGTAATAAAAGCACTTATGATTTATTATGTTTACTTTGCTCTGCTACTATATTGGAAATTCAGGATCTTTTACTACCAAATGTTAAATAAAACAAAGTGCATTGCACCTCAGATTAGCATATCAAATAATATATTACCTGTGATCTGTGGAATACTATCAAATTCTTCCCCAACCAGCTTGTACAAGTGTGGAATTTTAATGTGAGAAAATAATCCAAACAACTTCACATCTTCTTCGAACATATGAACAACTGGCTGCATTTGAAAATTAAATGCTGACAATTACAAAAATTGATGATCCAATACAGGAAAACACAAAAAATGACAAATGAAATAGAAAAGTGACAGTTGATGTTATTCTAACAAGATTCCCAAAAAATTTCAGCAAAGTTGAACAAAAAACAAATAAGAAGGCATTCAAGTAATAGATGATCCAGGTCTGAAGTTAAGCTGAATTCCCAGGATGATAATTGGTTGAAGTTTGAAATAAAATGCTTTACAGTAGCAGACAATTCGAATCAGTAGTAATGGAGATTTCAATAAAGAGCACCAAGACAACAGCAGACAAATTTTTTCAAAGTTTTACCAATGATGAAACAATCTGTGAAATAACTTTTCAAAGACTCTATTCGATGCACATAAAAAATTTTAATTTCACTTTTGAGTAATAAAAAATTACAGTAACTGGAGTTAACTTACTCCTTACTAAAAAAAACTATCAAAAAAGTAACCCTTTAATGAAAAAATGTACTTGCAATTTCTAATGCGAATATTACAGTAACTTTAAATGATATTGTTTGACTTGAACAGATTGAAGCTTTCTTTACCATGAAGTGAGGTTTTTAGATTCGAAGAAAGTGAGAAAGTCAATTTGAAATACTATAATGCATTAGAGAAATGAAAACTATACTAGTATGAAATAGACTGAAAAGGAGATGGCGATCTCTCACCATTATATGAAAAGCCTCTTAGTGGGAAAAGGTGAGAAAGTGTTATCCTTGGAGGACATATATACAGTATAATGGAGACATCCTGCTGTTTTACAATGGGATTGACTGTTGATAACATTTACACAGGGCACGTGTACACTGGTGTACAAATTACTCCTTATCAATCGACATAAATTAATCAGAATGATCAGATTATCAGGAATGGGGTAATTTGTACGCCAGTGTTTATGAACAAATACATGTGGCAATTTTTTCTTCCAATTAAATTTTTAGAAAGCAAAACATGTGGTGTTTGTAGCGCTACCCATAAATCCGACACCAAAACCACAATCTTATGTCATCTCCATCATATATATATCCTCAAAAGAGTTATTGATATTTTATATATGAAATGTCTTAAGAGTTAGGTACACGACCTGAATGAGTATCACCAGTGTTAATAGTGATTGCCTTCAGTGAGAAGCTTCGACCATATATATAATGAACTGCGCGGATAAAATTATCATGTCGATTGATTAAATAATTTGGAGGGATTTGCATCGTTGTTTTACAAAATGAAAGTGTTTTTAAAATTAAATAGCGTCATTTATTCCTTTTTAATATTTGTAGATGAATTGAAGTGAATTCACCTACCAATTCTCTTCGATTTCTTGCTGAATCCTAATTAATTTAACTGCCAGGACGAATCAAAAAGAATTGGTAGATGAATTCTCTTCGATTCGTCGCTGAATCCTGATTAATTTAACGCGATGAATCCGAAGAGAATTTGATGAATTCTGTGAAAAGTACAGTTTGATAAGGGAAGGAACTTTTGAATGGAATGTACATTTCATTTGGTTGCCTTCAACATTTTATCAGTATGCGCAGTCCATCTAGTACATAGTCGAAGGTCGTGAACAACAACAACCGTACTATGAAGACCTATGTAACGGATTTCGAATTGGTTTCTGAGTTTTATTGATTCAGCCTATTTCATTAATTATCTTGGGGCTCGTTTCTAAGCGAAAGTGCGAAAGGTTTGACGTAGTCCTCTTGAAGCCTTAAAGAGATGAAGACTCCGATTACTTTTTGATTTTTTGCAGAGTATTATTTAAATTAGTCTTCATTGCTTCATAATAATTATAATTTTGATTATAATCTTTCGTGATTTCCAAAATATGAGTATTCGTTCAGTTATTGTCATTCCAATTCTCAGAATTTAAACTGCGAAAACGTTGTGATACAGGTGATGCTGTACATGGCTAATGTGAGTAGAATGTTACCTTATATAACCTTTCCTCCATCACTTGAATTGTATGAAATGGTTTTACATGATGGTTTATTTCTGTAGAATTCATCTTTTTTCTTCTAAAATTACTGATGGGTGCTGTCTACAGTAGTGTTTATTAGCGAGTACATCAATTTCGTCTCCATCATGAAAATAATCGATGAATAATATTTTTTATTAGTACGATCTCAGATTAATGCGAATTATTTGTCATTGCAATTGACGCATGTTTTTGGAAAAGACTAGTATGGAGAGTATACATTTATTCGAAGTATTCAAGCGTAAGCTTGTAATTAGCGTGAAAGTATTCGCGTTAAAATTGTTATAAAAATTGCAGTAATCTAACCACTAGATTATTTCTCTTTACTTCGTCTCAACGAATCTAGATAATCTGTTTGAACTAGTTCATCTGAGAGCGTAGTGGAATTAATTGTATTTTGACCTTTTTTAGTGTAACTCCCCTGCTAAAGTAGTTCTGGAAAAACTGCGACTATGCACATGAATTTACATGATGTTCACAATTGTTGTGTTGAAGAACTCAGAAGCCGGTCATCCCGGTAATTTAGTTTATTCCAATACTTTGTATTTGTGAACTTGTTATTAGTTTTCGCACTTGAAGCTGAATTAGGACAACGCGTATTTGACAATGTGGAATGTGTACGTGTTATTCTACTGATAGAATTACTAATTAGTCCTCCGTTTACTATCTTCAGTGCAGAATTGCGCGTCATTGTTTTCGCTCATGTCTGAAGTTCTTTCATCGCAAGCCGTTTCCTGTATATTTTAACGAAAGTACTTTCTACGTTTGGTATTTTCAGGTAATCGTATTATACAATCAATTTTATTAATTTTTCTACTGATCTATCCCTTTTAATGGTGAATATAAGTTCTAAGATAACATGGAATTTTCAGTAAATATCATTTTTGACTTTTGTTAGGTCAAAAGTAGCTCTCATGCTCATGTATTCGTCGATCCAGATGTTTTCTGAGAGATGTAAGAGTTCATAGTTCAAATATTTCTCTTGTTTGACCCGTTCATGACTCTTAGTGACTAATTAAAGCTGCTTTTAGCAGTTTAGTCATGTTTTCTATGATGTTATTCTCGATGTGTATTTTCTGAAAAATTGAATTCGTATTTCATATTATTTTTCATATTGACTACCTGCTTGTCTTTTAGAGACTAAAAATTTAGGAGTTTTACAGCTCTCATCTTACCTCTAGTTCAGTAATTTGTGATGATAAGCATGTTCCTAAGGTTCTTAATTTCAGAATTTTAATGTGGTTTTCCGTTGATCCTTAGTGTTATTGATTTAAATAATTGATTGTATTTCACTACGTCTATTTTTGATGCGAATACGAACCCTCTCTTGAGTTCTCCATTCTAAAATAATAAAATTGCTCAATTTTTAATTTAATTTCGTTCATGATTTAAAATAAATTTTCTCGGATAAAAATAAGACCGAAGTACTTCATTAAATTTTTAACCAACATGAGAAATTTCATCTGTAAATTAAGGTTCCAGTGTCTTGTGGAAATGAGAGCTAATTAAATTGGTCTGCATATAATTTAACGCAAGTTCTACTAGTCTACTGACTGATTTCGCATATAAATTATATATGTGTCAAAATTTGCGTGTAAAAGTTGAGCACTTTCAAAAAATTGATAAGAATGTTACTCTATTACAAAAATTTCAAAAAATAAGGCAATTTTAAGGGACCTGTTGGGTCTCATTCTATTTCAACTTTATAAATTAGTTCCTACCTTATAAAATTTTTAATTCTTTCTTTTCCTTTCTATTAATGATGTTCATGTGTATGCTAAGATGCATGAGGATGGGTTTATGTAATATACATTCCCGTTCGTTCGCATTTCTAATTTCTCAACTATTTTCACCCATTTTAATTTTATCCAATATCCATCCGTTTCAACAATTTTTGATTTAAAAATTAATAAATTCATCTTTGAAAAAAAAATTTATTCGAACTTTTTGTTTGGGGTCACACTTTACAACCGATTTGAGTTATTGGATTAATATTGAATTATAATATGATTTATCAAAATTTTCAGTTAATTCTTTCATCACTTTTCGTACTTGCGCTTTTAAAGTCACAAAACTTCTAAAATGAAGGTGTGGAACTACTTGCTTCTCATATAAAAAAAATTTAATAATAGAAAATTCTCTAAGAACCAAACAGGAAATTGAACTGACCTATAAATCATAAAATTTTAACTATTTTCAAATTTTTACATTTTCCTGTTACAACTGTTCAAAAATCTCTTCAAATTTATCTGGATAAAATATAAGGAAACCTACCGGAATTTTCTACCTCAGAATTATTAGAACATAAAAATTTATAGTTATAAAAAAGAGGATGATAGTTTTTTTTTTCCAGTTTTCAAAATCAAAACTGTGGATACCTTAATGACTTTTTTCTTGATATTAAATTGAAAACATTTCGAGATTAAAAAAACTATAATAGGATAATGAGACTTTACCAAATTTTTGAAAACCCTAATAGAAATTGATTCGAATTGAAAAATAGGAATTTGGTGAAATATTCTGGATCCCTTGATAAATTTTACTGTTTACAACTGAAAATAATTTTTTTTTACTAAAATATTCTAAGGTAGAAATATTTTTGAGACATTTTGGCCTTCATCTGTAAAAACTTCATAAACTGCTGTGTAACTATTTGTAATAGGATTTCAAGTGAAATGGAAGAGAACCATCCACAATCAATACTTTAGAGGTTTAGGAAATTTGATTAAAAAAAATCGAAGTAAAATTTTTCTTGAAAGCCAATTTAGTGGTATAGTGTAAGATATTTCTCTCATTCAGATAACAGATAAAGGAAATCAGCAATTATTGGTATTTTCTATCCATTTGATCAAACCATTCACTTCTTTTTTATCTGGTATCTGTTAATGGGAATTTTGATATTATTGTAGATACTTAGGCATTCTAAAGTGATAAATCGTATTAAAATTCCTATTAATGTTGTCAACATTGTTGTTATATTCTTCATTTCTCACTTTCTTTGAAGGTCTATCAAAAATATCACTTCAGAATTATTTACAAAATTACTCTTACGTGTCCAGTAATAATGTGTATATATATATATATTTATAGGCATTCAACTCGAATCAGTTCCTGTTAGGGTTTTTTCAAAATTTGATTAAGTCTCATTAGGGTAAAAATATTTGATTTTTATGATCTTTTCCATCTTTCTTCAATTTGATTTGGTTTTCTTCTTTATTTTATTTTAGGAGGGCTAAAACCCTACCCACCTGTATCCACATCTAATCATTAGTCTTGAAATAAATTGGTGTTTATTTGAGATTTAAGACCATATTTCAAATTTAAATCGATTATTTCAAGAAATTGATTTTCCAGTTCTTACACCAACCTGAAAAGTTAATTTTTTCAACACATTTATTTTGAGGTAGAATAGAAAATGTTTCTTCTACAATAGACAACAAGTAGGATTTTCCTCATATATTTCGTCTATTTCTTTTATAAAAATTTTGTGATTCTTGCCAAAGCTTGAATAATATTCGATTAATCGATTAATTTTGCAAAAATAAATCAAGTTACAAAAAATCAATTAGTTGATTAATCGAGGTAATCTGTTAGTTGAACCAATCGATTAGTGTGCATTGTTAGCTTTATAGATGAAAAACAAAACCTAGAACTAATTGAAGGAAAAGGAAGAAGAAAAAAACAAGATAGAAAATAATGGTGATTTAGCTTGTTTGGGTTCTTTCAGTTTTTTCAGTAATATGTAAAATATCCAACAAAAAGTGCAGAAATGTGTTTGAGGGCTAGCAGTAATATTTTTGAGCCCTTTTTCAAGATACTGTAAATTTTATAGATTTACAGTAGTACCATACATTGAAGAATTTGATTCTTATCAAGTGTTACCAAAAATATTTTACAAATTTTTTCTAGATGTTTGTTCATTTATTGTGAGTTGCTACTCTTGCATGTAATTTATTTTTATTTTTTGATGATAAGAAACTTTTTTGAAGAAGTTTGGATGAATCAAGAATTTGTTGTTTTATTATTACGGGTTATGAAACAGTTACAATTCTTCCATACTATTAGTGTTATCGAGAGCAATTGTGAGATAACTGTTTATCATAGAGAGTTGAAATTTTGTGGAGACATCAAGTTATATTAGGTGAAGATTGTGTTGAAATTTGATTGAAATTGTACATTTCATTCTTAAGTTAACGTTGAAATTTGGTTGGGATTCTGTAATTATACAGATGATATGAATTCAATATATCTGGGGAATTCTAGCAATATCTCTAGAATCATACTTAAAATTTCTGCTAAATTTTCAGAGAATCTAAAACTAATGTATCTTGATATCTCAGCCTAATTTAAGCTCAATTGTTCATATGGTTTTCACAATATCGCTGAAATTCTGTTCAAATACCTATGTGAAAATGAAAACAAATGATAGCTTGCTTGTTGATATTTCCAATATTTTAATACTAACTTGATAACTCTGGTTCATAATGTGTAAAAATACAACCCAATTTTAGTTTTGAACGAAGTCTTTGTTAACTAGAAAGAAATTATCATGTAGGTATTTGGCCATTAATCGCATTCATCATTGAAATACAAAATTACGTCATCATTTTTGTAGAAAATTGTTTGAGCACTTCTTTCAGTTTATCTGTAATATATGTAGAATACAGTTACAGTAAAAACTAAAGCGCTCAAACAAACCTTTTATTTGATAGGGTTTTTTCACTTCCCGCAAAAACCCTAAAAACCTTCCCATTATAATTCAATTTCTATTTACAAAGGTTAAATCATGAACACCCTCATCATTGAGTTCTGTATGCTGCTTTATTATAGCCAAAAAATGTGCAGTATTTTAGTATTTTTTGTACCAAAGATGGGCATTATTTGAATTGTGCTCAAGTCTTTTCATCTTTCTTTCATGTTCGTTTACAGGAAGTTAGTTTTCAAATTGGTAGCTATAAGCTATAACTACCTCTATAGTTTCTACTCAATTGTCCGTTTCAATTATAAAAATAATTTTTTTCGAAGTCGCAAAGAGATGGCCTCAAATAAACGTTACTGAAATAAAATAAAATATTGCTGTACTCGGCGCCCAATAAGTTGAGCTCTGACATGTGAGGCGCACTAACGCAACGTTGTTTCTCATTGGTCATTCAACATTTATACGTCATCTTTATTGTTCGTTGAACGTGTGTGTGTTTTAGTCTGTCGTATTGTCTTATTTTTTTCAGAGCTCAACTTATTTGCCGCCGAGTGTAGGCAAAATGAAAATTCGTTTCGCTTCCTAATTTTTTCCTTTCCCCTCTATTACTCACGATGGCCGCAAACTCGGTATGTTGCGTGCAGAAAACAAACTTCTTATTTGAAACGAACTATTGCGATGTATGAATACGTTAACTTTCCGAATTTCTATTGTCACTTCAACTAGTTGCTATCGAAGTTGCTTAATAACTACTAGAAAGCTAGCTATGTGTGAGCGAGATTTTTCTCCAAGGCAGTCACCATTCATTAACTAATAGTTAGTTACTTGATGCAGGGAGGAGCCATACGGTCGCTGGTTTCGGCGTTCTTGGAACCTATTTTTTTAGAATTATTTTATTCTCGATAGTATTTTGTCGTATTGTGCGACATCTACAGCTAATTAAACTGTTTCTCAGTGTCATTTTACAGGTAATCCATGATGTATAGTAAAAAGGACAAAGAAGACGACTTATTCTTGAGCGATATCGGCTCGCTGTCTCAAATTTACGACGAAAGTGAGCTCTATGGCAAAAGTAATAAGAGACGTCCTGCTGGAAAAAACTCGCCGCCGCATAGAGAGCACGACCGCGTGACCGAATCGCGAAATTCCTCCTCGGCCTTGGCCAAGGGTCGTAATCCGGACAAAGTTGGTTCAAAAGTGCGGTTCGAAAACGAACCAACGTTTCGTAAGTCCGGTGCCAGAGAATCGCGATCCGAAGATTCGGACATGGCGTCAAGAAACGCCAATGAAGAGAAGTCGTTCGACGAAGCCGAAGCCAGTCTAACCAGTCGGCACAATGACGAACGACTTTACGAGCAGACGCCGCGACGTCAGTACGAGCAAACGCCATCCCATCGATACGCCTCCTACGACCAGTACGAGCCGGAGGTCAACGACGATGACCTGAACTCGGACGGCGAATCGGATCCGCCGCAGGGACGACTGTTCTCCAACACGTCGTCGGACAGTTACATGCTTCAGGCGGCGGTGGCCGCCGCTGCTGTAGCCGACATGGGTGACCTACCTTGGCACAAGTTAAAAACCAGCGCCACCAACTACGATTTCGAGGATCGGCCGGCCGTAGGAGACAGTGGTGCCGCCAGAAATTCGGTCACCGGTTTGCAGCAGAAACAGCAACTGCGGCAACGTGAAATTCGATCGTCCAACGAATTAGCCGACGATTTCAGCATCGAGAGGGCCTCCTTTGGCAAGTGGTACGAAAAGGAGGAGCAGAAACGTGTTAGCGAAAGAAAGGCCGAACGTGCGGCTGGTGACGCGGCGAAAAGTGGCTCTAACGAACTGCTGGACGAGAACTATCCGAACGTCAGTCCGTACGATATGGTGAACATGTTGAAGGGCAAACAGATGAAACTGAGTCTGGAGAGTCGCGAAGAACGCAGCCGTAACGGTTCGATGTTCGCGTTTAAGAAGTGCAGCTTCGACGACGATTTGGAGGAGACGACAAGGACAACGGTGCCCAAAACTCCCGGTCGTCCGCGGCTGGACGACGACGACGACGACGTCATCATTATGGACGATACGAGCGCTCGTAATCCGGACTACTCGAGTGCCGCGTCCCAGTCGAAAATGCGTTCGAGTCGTTTTTCCAGCGCCGATGACCCGACGGTTCCGGTAGCTCGTTCTACCGTGCCGTCGACGTTGGCCGCCCAACAACAAATTCCTACGCGATATCGCGTCGAACTAGACTCCGGCGGCACCACTCCCTCTTCCAACCTCAATGCCGGCACCAATTCCAGCGCTGGGACTCGCACGCAGGTCATTTCATCAGCCAATCTGGATGCTAGCTCTCAGTTCATGGCTTCTCGGCTGTCATCGCAGCAACCAAATCAGCAGATGGTGCAACAGGTTTCTGCGTCGGATGCAGCCTTTCGTAGACCACCCGTGTCGCAACTGGCTCCATCCGGCTTCGCCAATAATTCATACAATACCGTAAGTTCGAAAATTGGGGTGCCTCTAATTAATGTGGTAAGAGTGGTTTTAATTTACTACAAATTAACGTGTTCTGCTTAGTTTTTTATACGCCTCCACGTCTATTTGGGAAGGTATAAACAAAAAAATCTGGTAAAAACGGACGGTTTGATGCCGAAAACATTATCGTTTAAATACGTTCCGAATACCCAAAATTTCCTCGTTTGTCTGTTTGAGTGTTGTTTAGCTGCACGTAAGATTTTTTAGTGTTCAACAATTTTGATGAAAAAGTTTGTTTTACTACGTTTCTAAAAATGGAATTGTTACTTTTTATTAAACATATTCGCAAAAATATTCTAAAGTGAGCTCGAATATAATAATTCCCCCCGTTCGTTTCCTACCGAATAAAGTGACCCTAGTATGTCTGAATTGAGGTTGATATATGAAAATAGAATTACTACGAACCGTTTTGTTTGTGTAACATCAATGGACTGTTTGTTGCAATATGAAACAGTGTTCTGAAATCAAAGATGGGAGTTAGTTCATAGATCACAGTTCATAGATAGCCAAAAAATCTAAAATAATTCTACTAATCGACCGTCTCCGTAAATTTTCTGAAATTCAAAAGGTACATTATTTAGATCTTACTTTTGAACAATAATAAATTTGAACTTTTTTTTATTTTATTTATTGATAAGTTATTTGCTGCATTACAGTTTGCAGTTCAACTTTACTTTACATTTTTGCGATTTAAGATTTTTTTGTTCTTGGCGAATGATCTAAAATTTAAATTAATATCTATGTATATCATTACTGATCTCGATCAAATTTAGGTACAATATTATTTAAGCTACACTTCTGGTCCATATCTCCCCTCCAGTGATTTCAAATCTATCTTTGATAAAATTCGTCATGATCTACTTAGAAAACGAAAATCGTTAACGATAAATATGCTTACTCCGTTTTTGGTGAAACTGATGATTTCATATTTCTCCACTGAACTTTCAAAATACGCGGAAAATTAGTTATAAAATACCTCTAGTTCTGTGATATGTAATAAGTAACCAATCCATCAATTGAAACATGGTTTTAAACCATAAATTATAATTTTCATCAAAATTTAAGAACTCTACAAATTTTTCCGCTCCACACTCTTTCTACTGTCAGTCAACTTCAACGAATATCCAAATCTGTCGTCATGTTGAATTTCATTGATTGACCAGTTAATTTAATTTTTCTATCAGCTTCAAGTTGAATTGAATTTTTATTGCAAAACTAGTTTTTTGTGGCAAATTACCTGTATTAATTGCGTATAGATTTGGCCATTTTTTAGGCCCAAGGATTGATTTTAAGATGTGTAAGAGGAGCAAAGTGGAGAGTAGAGACACTTATAAATAAAATAGGTCATCTTCCAGATTTTTCAGTAGAAAATTGATTTGTGGGTTGTTGACTCGGGGAATCAAATTGGCAATCTACAGGTTGGAAAACGACGACGCTATCCGTGCGGCTAAGCCATCACTGATAGGCTAGTGGAAGGTGTGCGTCTTATGTTTCCATCCCCACAGCCACTCCCCCCAGTGATGCAGCTGTAATGTAGCATGACATCACTTTTTCTGAATACTTTTTCTTACTGATACCGAATGTTCATAAATTTTCATCATCCTATACATTTCATTTGAAAAGATGTCCGCGTAGAAAATACTACTAGATTCTGTACTACGAAGAGATGACTGCTGCCCCTATTTTCGGTAAAGACAAACATTTTTCTCGTTCGTTTCAGGCTAGTAGTGGCGGATACACACCTTATGGTCCACCTACAGCCTCGAACAATATGCAATCTGTCAATTTCTACGCAAATTATCCGCCACCATCGGCTGTTGGCTATTCGGTAAGTTGGTCGTATCCAATCGAAAGTGTTTAGTCTGTGTACGCGTTGAGTGTAAGTCATATTTTGTCCTTAATCTTACCATATATATTTTATTCTTTAGAATTTCCCAGGCCAACATCAACACCAGCAGCAGCAGAATTGGACGCCAATGAACCCACCCAATCCAGCACCTGTTTATGGAACATCTGTTGACGGGATGCCACCGCGTGCAGGTAACGCCGCCTATAAATTTGTTGACCTTTTTACAGCTTTGGAAGTCGCGTTTTCGGTTCGTCACCACTGTTGCCCTTCATTGAACTTGGTGATTTTTGGACAAGACAAAGGATGATGAAAGTTTGAAGAGAAGTGGAAAACCAAATAATTTTTGTCGTCTACAAGTCAGATTTCTCCGCTTAAATCGTATCGTACGTACCTGGCGGTATTGGCACGACTTCGACAACAAAAATTTCGCCATTCCGTCGTTTATAGTTTCTTAATTTTGTTCTTGATTAACCGTTTATTCTGTTTTTTAGAGGGACAAATGTCAAGGCCAACGTCTAACGAGGGTACGTAATCAGATTTTCGGCTGCGTGATGCGAATTCCTTTGTATTATTTAATTTTTAATCTATTTTTCAGCAGTAAAAGAAGAAATACGCCAACAGAACAAGAACTTGATGGCGCAACGCGACCAATATTTTCAGAAATACAATTTACTTCAAGAGGAATTGAATAAATTGAAAAATCAGAAGAAAGAATTGTCGGAAGCAAAGAAATCGGAACAGAAAGAAACGTTTTTAAAAGAAAATGACCGGTTGCAGGTAATTCCCATTTTAATTTTAGCAAAAAGGCTTCCCCCTTATCTCAAAAAAAAACAATAACTATGTAGCTTATCAGCAGCGGTGGATCCACATCTTTCCAGTGATGGAGGGAAGTGTTTGTGGAATATCTGCTAGTCTTCAGGTGTAAACGTACGCAGCCAGATTTCAGGTGGTTCAAGTCTTGGTTTCTGGTTTTTCTGTATAAATAAATCTTAATAATTTATTGAGCATAAATACAGCATATGGCTGCATTCTTACTCATTAGCTTTGTTATGTCGGTAAATAGTTAGTGAGCAGCCTGATTAAATAACAAAACATTATGAGTAACAAAATATGATTAAGGAAAGAGATTAAGTTTGATGAGTAAAAATATTTTGCAAAATACGATAAAAGGGACCATGGGACCATGAATGCAAACAAAACGGTGATTAAAGTCACTCTTCGAGTTAAAGAGAACTTCAAAGTGACTCAGGTGGATAATTTTTGACGATGGAGAGAAGAATAGTAATATCCTAAGTGAAAGTTCTCAAATTTTCGAATGAAATGAGAGGTGTTGGATCAGTATCAAGGTGAGAATTTCAATAAACGTGAGGGAGGTGGTTTATGTTTTGAAAAGAATAAAAATAACCTTTTAGAGCCAACAATCAATAAAATGATTTATTGTCTTGGATGAAAGTTAGAAAAGAAAGCCCAAACTTGAAATATTTTCTAAATAACTATTACTCTGGTTTGGATATTTCAAAGTTGAAAATTATATGTTAGGCGTTCGCCCTATGTAAAATCTGTTTCCGAACAGTAATATATTTTGTTTTATTTGTTCTTGCTAATCGGAAAGAAATATATTTTTTTAAGTATTTTAAATTAGCTTGTGTACTTCTCGTATTTCGACACTAGTCAGTGCACATTACGTCTATTAAAGGCTTGATTATCATGTTCGACAACCTTCTGTCAGCTAAATGTTGATTCTTCTTCTGGAAATATGAGTAGAAAATTTACTCTTAAATCCACCTTCCTTATTCGTGGATTCGCCGCTACTGCATGAAGCTAACTGTATTCGACTCGATCGCAATGATTTATTCGATGAGCCGTTTTGGGTTGTTTGGGGTGTCAGAAAAGAAAATGGTGAGCGAGCGTGTGAGGAAAAGCAGCATTCAAACGTTAATCGATGTTTTTCATTTCCTAGGTGGAAATCCAGAGTAAAATCAAAGCCGTGCTAAACGTCATCGATATGCTGTCGAAAATCATCAAGGTTGACGAGAGTACCAAAACTGAAACACACTTTGATGAAGCATCGACGAGAAATAGCGCCAGCGATCGCGTAAGTGCCACAAGAAACGATCGGGAGCATCCATGGAGAAAATTTTCGTAGTTTGTTAAAGAAATTTCCGCGATATGTTCAAATTATCGAAATTTTGCCTATGAAACACGTCTCACGACGTGTGTGCTCATTTACTTCCCATGTTAGCAAATTTAGAAAATTATTCCAGCTATATTGTTCGCATATTGTCCAATACAGCGCCACTTTTTTTTTCCTGCTTCATTTTAATATTAGTTTTTGTGTGTGTCTCGTACATAGGACGATGTAAAGGAGACCACTCCTCAAAGTAGCAGCGGCGCCAAAGAGAGAAAATCGCGTCGATCACGTTCCAGATCGAGGCATCGTTCGCGCTCCAGGTCGAGACATCGTTCCAAATCGAGACCACGACCGCGTTCCAGATCGAGATATCGCCGATCCCGCTCCCCCTCGCCAGGTCGCTCCAGGCGTCGACGCAGTCGTTCGCGGTCCTCGTCAACTTCGCGCACCCATTCCAGGCGCAAGTCACTTTCCACATCGCCGAAACGTTCAAGAAGACGATCGCGGTCGCGGTCCCACTCCAGAGACAGGGGTCGTCGAGGAGTTAGCAGACATCGTTCGCGCGAACGTAATCACGAGCGCGAACGATCCCGTGACCGAAACGACCGAAATCAGCTTAAAGATGGCGACAAGGCAGCAGCAGCGGCGACTGTTGTTGCGGCAGCCGCCGCAGTCTCGACAACAACGATGCTGCCAAATAAACCAGTGGCAGCCGGAGTGAACGCCGAGGTAAAGTTAGTAGCGCAAGAAGGTAAGGTGTTGGCGGTGGGACCGTTGCCACTTAATAGCAATGCATTGGTTGTCGGCGCTAAAGAAGCGCCTCCACCGAAGCGATTCTATGCGGAAAAGTTTAAACCGTTTTCGAGTGACAATAATCCGCTTGCCGCCGTGGAAGTTGGTAGGCAGCGCGCTGCCATCGAGGAGAAGTCAAGAAAATGCGTCAACTACGTGTACTACGATCCTGAGATTCACTGGTGTCACGTATGTAACGTATTTCCAGCCACGGCCAAAGAATACTTGATGCATCTGCATGATGCCGAACATAAAAACACGTTAGCGGTAAGTTATCCTTACTTTGCCGCCACAACTATGCGCAGTCCTTCGAATCGTATTTTCTCTGTAGCTGCATTTAATTCAAATTTTCGATCATCACAAAATTGATTTTTCTCTATCCCTTTTCATCACATTGATGATCTTTTATAAACTTGTTGAAGGATCATTAATCATTCTGGGTCTGCATGGGTCAAAATTGCTACTACCAATATTTCACTTACTTCAGGTCCGAACTTGCATCTCTTTTGACATTCACTGCGTAATTCAAATAATACCACGTTTTCTATTTGTTTTTTGTTTTTTTTTTTTTAAACAGTTAAAAATATTTTTGATCATCCGTTTATAGAAATCATTTTAAAAGTCAAATAATTGAAAGGTTGGTATAAAAATGCGACTAATGATTAGAGTTGATTCAAACATATCGCATTTGAGAATTGAGCGTGGCTTTTTTCTTCATTAGTTTTTTGAAATTGGGATTTTTTGAACTTGCCTTATATACTTTAATTTGTGGTGCTGTAGGAAGTATTGGGAGTTTGATCGTTTTTCTTGTTGAAAGTTAAGCTCGTGACATTTATTTACCCAGAAATACATTCTGAATGACTTTGTATTAGTTCATTATCGTCATCCTTGATCTAAATTTGTCTCATTTCGTGGACCTGTTCGTTTGTTTTGTTTTTCTTTCAGAGTCGTAACAAGATCGAATACCCGTGGCATAATACACAAACTGCTGAACCCCCGAAAGTGTCCCATCCTGAATGGCCCACCGAAAGAGTTCCTATACGTGGTAATTACCCGTTTTATCCTCGTGACTCGCTCATACTATTCGTTATAATCAGCATAAACCCCAGTATTTGTTTTACTTTTTTTGCCACCCGCAAGTGGTAAGAATGAAAATTGTGACGTTACGTAACGTAATATACGCATCTTAAAGATCTAAATACTGCCTTTACTTGAGAGTCCGATGGAATACGTTTTTGTACTTGTTTTTTTCTCGTTCTCTTAATCGTCACAATTTTTGAAATCAATATCTTGGAAGGCGATCATTTATTAGGAGTGTTGCCTATGTAAGTATCGAAGATGAAACCTCAATCAAGCGAAGCAATTTGCCTCTACTCCAACCCAAGTTGTCTATGTTTGGGTCTCCGAAATTTTCGACCATTCTTGGTTATATCATTCTCTGTTTGTGTTTTTTTCAGGGTTACCTTTTTTTGTATCAGCGGCTGCTTGGTATTGTAAATTGTGCTGTCAGTGGATGGGTGACTTGCACTGCGCTTCTGTGCACTTGAAATCCGATCTGCACGAAAGCAAATATAAGGTACGAATGCAAGTAGCAAATTATTATCAGTTATTTCTTTCAGAAGAACTGAGTTGAGCGTTGAACTGCATCAACTTGTTTTCATCGTCGTAACAACTTCGATGATTGGAATTTACAGAATTTACACGACTACTGTTATGACCTACGAGAATTTAACGAACTTGTTTTCTGATCACTTTTACTACGTTATATTACTTCATTGTTTCTGCATCTATGAAGTTATGGAAACTTCAAATCTAGTGACATTGTTATGAACTTAAGCGATGAGCTAAGATTCACAAAAAATGAAGAACTGACGAATCTTAGCTGTTGTTGGTTGGTGGTGTCTGGACTATCTGCTATGGACCGCTAAGCCTATCAATGCGTTCATAATACCATATCGTTTTTAACTGATATTTTCGTCCTTTATCATAAATATGTTTCGTTTTATGATAGCTGTACTGGACGCTTCATTGTCATAAATTCTCTCGTGCCTTTTATTTTGAAAATTTTAACGTTTTCTTTATATCTCCTCGATAATTTACTGAAAATAAGTGTGTATCAATTTGGAGTATTTCTTAACTGCCAACGGGTTGGTCTTTTCTTCTTTCTGAATCATTTTATGGGAGTAGGAAGAATGTGAAGAAACCCTTGTCTCCCTTCTATATCAATAAAATTTTTTGATATTTTATTCTAAGCTTTGAATGAATGAGACCTCTTATTTTATTTACGCAAGCAAAAAAAACTAGTGTGTTTAATCTCACACGAAGCAAATTAATATTAGCTTTAGAAGGCTCAGTAGTTTTGATACACTCTAGTCTATTCCTCTGTGTGAGTGAATGAAAGGAGATATACTCTTTTTCTTTCTCTATCCACATTTTTAATACGAGGCGGGAGAGTATTAATCAACTAGATTTTCGTCACATTCGCCTTGTTCTCTTAAATTCACTCTAATGCGCTTAAAGAAGATTCACTTCAAAAGAAAAAAAAAAGTATTTGATGTGAAAACATGTATTTATGGCTTCAAATTATTTTCGATTAGCTGAAAAATTCAAGACTTGTAAAAATTTTAATCTCTAATTGTAGGTATTAACGATCAGCTAATTTCACAACTTTTGCCAGTTTTTATTATTTGGTTTTTTGTAAACTTGAAAAATGATCAACTTGAATATTCTATGTCACAAACTACAGTTCTCACTAATTTTCTTGTTTTATCACAGTTAATGAATGCGTTGTTTGTAAAAAGTGTTAATAGTTCAGAATCTGGCTTAAGAGATTCAGTACTTTTCCATACAGTGACCAAACATTTGGAATATTAAGTACTTTTGTGTGGTATTTTTGAAATATGCCTGCTTGCAGTCACCTTGGATCGATATTCAAGTGTTTTTCAATTAGGTTTCAGTCGCTCAACTCTTGAAAACATAATGAGGTATTAGTTTGGCATTTTTGCGTTAATACGGTTTTTTTTTTTACTTCAATATTTTTCCTATGAATACTAAGGTTTCTGTGGTCGTGTATTGCTGTAAATACATACTTAATTAATAAATTATTTCGAGAATAGGCTTACTGCTGGAGATACTATAATGTGATCTAACTTACTAAACTACTGTACATTAGCGCCTATGACAGAACCATTTTTCCGCGTGATGAATTTCTCACCATAGTCATTTCACGACTCAATTTTTATTCGTTCATTTATAATTATAATCAATATTCACTAATACTTATACACTTGAGCCAATTTTTTAAACATTGCCGGAAAAAAAAATTTACTGGCGCACGTATGTTCGAATTATTTTATTTGTATTTCATAGTTTCCTGTCATAAGTTGGTTAATTCGTTTGTTGATTATGTTAACCTTCCTAAAATGCTGCCCAATCTATAAAAAGGGCAATAGTTTGTGTGCTGGATATAAGTAGCTTGCATTTGTCCATATTTGAGGCACATCACATTGTTTAGCCATTTATGTCGTCTGATAATAAGTTTTCGGACACGCCTAAGTTGATTTGTACTCAGCTTATCCATAACTCCACAAACTTTAGTTTCAATCTACGATACCAATGGGTATTTTGTGAGCGCGTTTTTATTGATCACCCGTTCATTCCTAGTATCAAATTTTTATCAATTACTCAAGCTTGTAAATGAATTAAAAATATTTAAAATTTACTCGTAATTTTATATTCTGCTCAAATTGCGAAGTAAGAATCCTCTCATTTTTTACAATTCCCTTTAATGGCTTCTGCGGTGATACCTCATCGAGTTATTGTCCACCTTCCCGGTTTATTATTTCACCACTTCTGAACAATTCTTCCATTGTTTTACGAACGGTACGATGTTGTAGCATTAGAATAAATGCAATGTCGATATCTGTGAACCAAGGGGCTGATATCGCTATTGTATGGTCGTACGCTGGCGTAAAGTCAAATCACTATTGAAAAGGCAGTGTAGTGTGACTAGTTTATTCAGTTTCAACTTTCGAATGCCGTAGACCCGACGACATTTTTCGACGCCGCCGAGTAATTATTGGATGATAATAGCCGTCGGCATCGATTGAACATCTTCGTTTTTTTAGCTCCGGAACTTGTAATCGAATTAACGTTTGATATTGTTAAATTCTTATTTGTACATGTTTTCTCTCCAAATTTTCGTGTATTATTTTCGATTAACTTGATTATTTTTTAATATCTTGCAGGAATATACAACTGTCCATCCAGACTGGGAAGAAAAATGGGTACAAAGTCGGGCTCAATCGCGAGAAGAACAAATTCTCGAAATGCGATCTTTGGGTCCCAATGCTGCGGCAGCGGCGGCGGCGGTATTTACATGTGCGCCACCGCCGCAATTGCCATCACCACAGTTACCACCTTTCGACGCTACCGCCAAACTTAAATTTCCTATTAAAAAACGAACAGTAAGCACGTCGTCGAGTAGTAGTTCCACTAGTTCGAGTAGTAGCAGTTCAAGTAGCTCCGACGGTAAGTCAAGATCAAAAAAATCAAAGAAGTCGAAGAAGAAAAAAGAACGTAAACGTAGAAAAGAGGAAAAATTACAGCAAAAAGTGACGACGACGACGACAGTGGCGATGACGAGCTTGCCACCAGTAGTGACAGTGACGACGACTCCTACAACAGCGTGGACAGGAACTAATACACTAAGAGAAACAACAGCATCAGTACCTCCTCCTCTGTGGAAATCAATAGCATTGCACTCAAATGTGAGAAATTTGCCTCAGCCACCGAAACCAAGAGTGGAACCATCGACTGAAAAAGTAGATCGCACAGGTGATGATAAATTTGTCGATGAATGGATGGATGCTATACGTCAGCCGCACAATGAAAAGGAGTTGATGGAATTGAAAAACAAGCTGAAGAAAAAAGAACCTGAGGTTAAAAGCAGTAACATCAGTGGTAGTAGAAGGTCTCCTGGAGAATCCAGAGGTAGTAGAAGGTCTCCTGCTGAATCAAGAAGCAGTAGAAGGTCTCCAGCTGAATCACGAAGTAGAAGGTCTCCAGGGGAATCTCGAAGCAGTAGAAGGTCTCCCGTGGAATCGCGAAGTAGTAGAAGATCTCCAGTGGATACCAGAAGTCGTAGAAGATCTCCTATAGAATCAAGAAACAGCAGAAGGTCTCCCGAATCGCGAAGCAGTAGGAAGTCTCCAGCTGAATCGTGGCGCGCTGACTCTTCATCATCAAGACACCAGGGTGGCCTAGAAAGCTCGTCATCAACGTTGGCGTCATCTTCCGTATCAACATCCTTGCGTTCTAAAATGGGCCCGTCTCGCTTTGATGATACGTTGCCTAAAAAAATTCTAGATAAGCCAATTATCATAGGTAAAGGTAAGCTTCCATTTATTGGCAAAATGCCGTCGAAATCTGCGAAAAAAGGCAGTGAGACGGAGTATAAAAAAGGACAGTCTGCAAATGCAAACTCCTCGAATAAGAGCTCAGAAGACAGTCTCACGTCAACGATACGTAAACAGTTGGCTGAATTAGAGGGTGGCCAGGAGCAAGACTCATGCAATATGGTTGTCGATATGGACATCAATGATGACGATGACGAGGTCACGGTTGTGCCTGTTGTCGATGAATCCAGTCGTCGCAAAGATTTTGAGGAAGCACTCAAAATTTTGTATCCGGAGGATGGTAAAAAAGTGGAAGATATACCATTACCCGTACCTTCATCGCAAATTCAAAACATGGTGCAGCCGATGATGCAGGCGATTATGCAACCAATTACACAGGGTGGAAAGTCCCAGTTCAGTAATGTCAGCCAGGACTACCTTGTCTCTCTCATCGAATCGACGTTAGTTGAGAAGTTAAAAGCGAAGCTACCAGATTACGACGTAGGTGGCCCAGAAGCGCGAGCACAAATTGCCGCCCAGTTGGCCAGCACTATTCAACAGACTTTGCGGGCCAGCGGCAGTAACGTCGTTCCAAACACATCAAAAATAAGTGATGCGCCCAATGTATCGAAAACGTCCAATAAACGTAATGTAGCTGGTGGGTCAAATGCTTCTAAAATAGCTGAAACCCCTATACCTGATGATGCTCCTCCGGGTACTTTTGACGTAGCTGTTGAATCGCCTTCAACGCCACCTCCTCCTGGCACAACACCGTTCGACGGTGACATTCCTTCTAGTGAACCCAACTCCGGCGACGCTGTCAAATCCGACCATAGGTCACGTGACTCGGAAAAGTCTACCTCCACATCGGCAAAGAAAAAGAATCCTATCTCTCAGAAGAAGCGACAAAATTTGCGTAAAGTACGCGAAAAATTAGAGGAGCAAGAAAAACAGTTGCAGGCGAAAATTGAAGAGACTAGAAAAAATTTAGCCGCGGAGACTCAGCCGTCAAACACCACCACCGTATCGCCATCTCAACCCATTACCGATATGGATAGTGATTTGATGTTGTTAGGCATCGAGGAGGCTGATTCTGCAGCTTTGCAGTTTTAAAAAAAAAAAGAAAAACTTATTTTATTGTAATGTGTATACTATATTTTAGTAGCTATTTTCGATTTCGTTGTTTTATATTTGCTACATAGGTACCTACTATTTTAAAATCCCGCTTTTTTCTTTTTTTCTCGTTTGACTGGTCATTGGTGCCTATCTGTTGTCCCTTGAATTTTCCGTGGGTGTTTCCTCCCACGTTAAGAGAGGAAAGAAACTAACGCGCATTTTTTCTATTACTGATTGAGTTTCCAGTTATATAATATATTTGTCGTATTTTTTTTTTTTTTTTTTTTGTTTGATAATAAATATTGATATAATGAGCCAAGGTTTCGTTTACTTCGCGATCATGCTTGAGGAACCAAAAATCTGTGCAATGATGTTGATTCAGCTGTATGAATTCGGCTACTCGAATATCGTTCACTCATATTACATTAAATTGCTGCAGTCTCTTCCAGCTTTCTGTTTTAGAGAAAAATTCGTGACTTTGGGGCTCCTGATGTTTTACTCTAAGGTAAGATTTTTTCCTACTTGATTAATAGTTAATACTATTAAGTATTTGAACAAATGTTCTTGGAGTACTTTACTTAATTTTTTTAATTTTTTCTAGAGTTTTGATTTATTGAAATTTTCCTGTCTTTTAATTACTCGTCTGTTTTTTTGTTCCTTTTTTTTAGCTTTGAAAATACTTCATCAGTCAGTTCGTGAAAAAGTGTCCGCCACCCAATTTTTACCAATGTTTTATGTGTGAAGAGTAAGAGAAGATGTAAATAACGACGGTAAAAAAGGTAGAAGAAGAAAATGGTAATGAAAAATTCAATGTTGGTGGTAATGTTGTTTTATTGTGTACTGAGTGAATACAAAAACGAAAGAAAATGAAAAATGAACAACTGTATTTTTTTAAATTTTTATTCATTTTCAGTGCTCTTTTCTCATTCTTACAAAGTGTGAAACCTGTGAAATTTTTTTATGAATGGCTCAGTAAAAAGGACTGATTTTTGGATTTACTTTTGGAAAGAATGCTGCCGTAACAATATTGTTGCCATTTTGCTAAAAAAAAAAAAAAAAAAAAAAAATTGTGACTGTAACACTTGAAAAATATACATCTCATTGCTTATGAATATTTTCGTGAACAGTAAAGTACCATCGAAGAAAAATAATTTCTGAATTTGGGGCCTAATTAAAATCCAACTACGAGCCTAGTCGTACAGTTTTCGAATCAACTTTAGAATCCATTTGACTTATCTCGTATTATTTTTGTGTCTGAAAATTTCTTTCTAAAAGTATATGGAAAATTTTCTATACAACCAAGTACTTTTATTAAGGGTCATGAAGTTTTTTTAACAATATGGATTTTAATTGAAAGAAACCAATTCTGTTCTTTCAGCTGCTCTGCTCTACATTTTAAAATTACATAAAACATCAATATTATGAATAACAGTGTTAAGTAGGTCCATATAAAGCAGATGTAGGCAAAATTACTGATCCATGGATACAAATGCAATATTAGTATTTGGTCCTCGACACTCAACTAGCTGGGGATAACAGATGATTGTTTTTTCAGATCAGCCATATTCAATAATTTTACTATTCATTACTCATTTTCTTATTAATGAATATTTGTGCTCGGTACCTAAGTTCTTTTACAATAAATATATATATTTTTTTAAATGCGTACTAAATATAAACAAAAAAAAAGGGTTAAAGTTGAAGTCTGCTAAAAGGTATGTTTAGGTGTTCAGGCGGTACGGGGATTTGAACCCGTACCGGCCAAACACCTAAAACCCCCCTCGCTCACCGCCACCAAAAGCCGAAAAAGCCGACACCGTATACACTCGGCCACAATGCCGGGTGACGGTGATCGAGGGAGAATGGCAATCAGCCGTAGTAGTGTGGCAGTAGTCGCCACACCACTCCCCCCAGTATAGCGGAGCGTGATACGACAACCAGTACGGAGGCGCCTTGCGGGTAGGGATGTACGCCGGTGTGTGGTGATGTCACCCCTCATCACCGCACCGTGGCGCACACCCTACAGCGCCATCACATACCGGCATCGGTGGTGTGACGTACCACCACGGCTATTGGTTTTTGTACGTGTCCGAGAGATGGCGTGCATTACCATCCCCCGGATCACGTCGAGGTCACCACTTTAGGTGTTCAGGCGGTACGGGGATTCGAACCCGTACCGGCCGAACACCTAAAACCCCCCTTGCTCACTGCCACCAAAAGCCAAAAAAGCCAACACCGTATACACTCGGCCACGATGCCAGGTGACGGTGATCAAGGGAGAATGGCAATCAGCCGTAGTAGTGTGGCAGTAGTCGCCACAGTATGAAACAAGTTTTTCAATCCAGTGCTATTCTAAAACAATCATTATGGTGTTAAAGATTGTTTATTTATAGAATAGAACCTCCAATTTTACCTAATCTATACACAATTCATCTCCCCAAACATACCTATTATACATTTAAAGCAGAAATTTTGAATTGAAGACACAATGGGCTGCAATGTTCAATGGGCCTTTCTTTTCAATAATTTTATTGTTCAGTTCTTTAACAAAGGTTGCAGTGAAGAAAAGAGATGGGATTTTACTCCCATGCAACATCACAAATCTTAGTTGATCTATATAAGGTACCTATAGTCTTTTCAACACTTCATTTTTTGATCTTTTGCTTTCAGTCAGGAGACTAAATATATAACATTTTTTTCAATTTTTTATTTGGCATTATATGAAAGTTCTGAAGATCGTACATATTGAGTAAAACATCGGGAACAGGTGCTAACTCAATTTTGCCCTAAAATTACACATAATTGAACTCGCCATCAGTGATTAAAACAGAAAAAAAGTATACATACCTACCTAAAAAGAAACTGCAGTTTTAAAAACACCAGGGCCGTACTTAGTTTTTTTGCTGCCCTATGCGAACAAACTTTTTGAAGCCCTCCCATTACCTAAATCAGAATGATATTCTTTGTCGTTGTCCAGACAATGAATCGGACAACGACAATGTGTTATATTGAGTTTTTTTTAGTGTATTTTCCAAAGGAAAATACAACTATTGCATTCAGTGCAGTGCTGGGACCTGTGGAAAAGCGCCAATCCTGAGTCGTAGATAACGAAAATATAGGTCATTCAAATTCTTCTGTACACAATATATATATATATTTCCACTTTTTGCTCATTTTGGAACTTTTTGGAAGTCTGTGAACCATCTGCTGTTTGATCTATGACAATGAATCTTGGGGTAGTGTTAGAAGCATTCCTGGGCTATACATTCGTGTTAAAATTTTTGAAATTAATTTGTTAGTTTTTGAGGAAGGGGTTCTCAAAGTGTTGCAAACCCAGCATTTTGTCATCACAATAACTCCCATAAATTTGTATATTTTGGCTTGAAATTGTTATGGTAATTTCAAACTATTTGGGACTGGTTTGGTATTGAATTTGAGCAAAATTGGTCAACTGGTTTTTGAATGGCAGCCATTGCAAATTTTACACTTTTTACTGATTTTGGCATTGTTTGGGAGTATGTGGAGCCTCCACTTTTTGACTTATGGCAATTAAACTTAAGATAGTGTTAGACGCTTTCATGGGCAACACATTCATGTTAAAATTGTTGAAATTCATTCAGTAGTTTTGGAGGACGGGGTTCTCAAAGTTTTGCAAACCCACCACATTGTCATCACGATAATTCCCGTAAATTAAAAGATTTTGGCTCAAAATTTTTGTGGTAGTTGGAGACTATTAGGGACTGGTTTGGTTTTAAATTTAAGCGAAATTGGTCAGCTGACAGATCGCACGTACCTACCTATTTTTGGTCCTGAAAAACACAAATTCTCTATCAGGGGTTGGGAGTGAAACAAAAACTCCTATTCAATCCCATTTATTCTCAAAAGAAATTTTCAACTCTTATATAAAACTCTTTATTTACTATCGAATTTAATAACTTCGAATTAATTTGATTGAATCAATTTCAATTCAGTTAGAAAAATGATTCACTCCGATTGAATCTGATTGAATCTTTTTTTTCTTTTTTCTTTCTCAAATTTCTATGATTGTGGGTCTATGAAAGAAATACAAACAATAAGGAGGCAGGAAAAAAGAAA
This sequence comes from Ericerus pela, assembly GCA_011428145.1. Classification (NCBI taxonomy): domain Eukaryota; kingdom Metazoa; phylum Arthropoda; class Insecta; order Hemiptera; family Coccidae; genus Ericerus; species Ericerus pela. Next base: position 76,953 of record WOFM01000500.1, read on the forward strand.
AATGCACCAATAAGAATCAAAATATGTGCAGGGCAGAATGAAAATAGATAAATATGTGTTGATGATAATCCAGTTTAGATTGTCCTCGAAGGAGTGAATGATATCAAATTTTAAGGAATCTCTCACTTGCTCTCTCACCCTTTTAGTAATTTACTCTCAATTGATCGTAATTCAATATCAAAAAAGTTGAATTTAATCCCACCCGCTCACTCGCTATCTGATAAAAAAAATTTCAAATTTATCCTAACCACTTTTTTCAATACATATTTTAATGAATACCTATTGGAATTAAGATTAAAAACATAAATAATTCCGTTCGTACAGATACAAAACAATCTACGATTTATTGACATAGGTATTATTTTCTATTCAAAACAATAAAACATGAAAAGTAATCAATTTTAATTTTTATAAAACCAAATTAATTTACCCAGCTCGTCGTTCAATTGATATTTTACTTTTTATTACTGGACATAAATTAATTCAAAATTGACCTCCTTTACATGTTTTAATCGATACCTGAAATGAGAGAAAAAATGACAAGTACCTATGTTATTAATTATGTTCGTAAAAGTTAATTGTCAATGATTGATAAGAAAGGAATTCAACAACATTTTATAGAGGTATTTATCTTGATAGCGTAATAAAAGGAAATGGAAGTTAAATTTGCGAGTCAATTCATAATAACACTAACAAGTTTACTCATATTAAAGAAAGTTCGTGAACCTGAAACCTTAACATTTACAAATAACTGTATAGTTTAGAGCTTAGTGATAATAATGTAGATTAGAACTACCATTTTTTGAATTGATACCCATTATAAACCTGGAAGGCAACATAATACTTAGCAAAATTACTATTATTTTGAATTACTAATCCTAAGTGTTTCTTTAACCAGTAATATTCCAAAATCAATTTGCTTTTCAATTTTAATTACAGCAAAGCATGAGTAATGTAGAAAGATGACAAAAGATCGTATTTATTAAAAGAAATAGAAAGTTTTTCATTAAAAACCTGATAAAAAGTGAATACTAGTGCTCTTATTGAACAAGATTTTGGAGTTGAAGATAGGGCATCAACCAAATAAAACTAACAAAATTTACATTTCACAGTGAAATTTACAAAGAGAACTCTTGTAATCCTGTCCATAAAAGAAAACAAAAACAACTAGCTACACTCCCAAGGGCGTAGATAAGGGAGAGGTCTTGGGGGTCTGGACCCCTTTAGCAAAAAATAAAAATAAACCATTGGCACTTATAAGAATAGAAATTTAATTGGTGAAATAAGCATATGTCTTTCATATAAATACGGGACATTCCTATATACTTACGACAGTCAATTTTTTTTTATTTATCTACAGCTGGATGTATGGGCGGAAGGAGTAAAGGGTCAGACAGGATAGGAAAAAAAATTTTAGACTTCCCCCCCCCCATTATAAACCATCTACACTCTTGTACACTCAAGTGGAACCTTATTTTTTATAAAAATTTGGTATCTGTGAACAGTTACTTTAATTCTTTTTTTCAACTTCTAAAATCAGTTAGATACAAACATGCAAGCCTCAAGATGAGGAAGTAGGAATTCCCTAGGCTCTGGATCTTTAGTAACCTTGCTTTCTCAAAAATAAGAGAAAAATAAGCAGACATTCATTAAAACTCTATTGAAAACTTAAAAAAATTTTTGCGAGAGGAACAAGCAAAATAGGCTTTCCCAGCATTATAAAAGCCTAATGCTACCTCTGCACGTGGATGCGGTTTTCAGTTTTTTAAGGGACCCATACATTTTTTTCATTCGGGGCTTGAATTTCCTCTCTACAGCCTTGCCGATCTGAAAAAATTACAACTATCAATAAAGTATGTGGACTTAGTTTTTGTAATTTTTCTAGCTGATGTATAAGAAAATGAATAATCTCGACAAAATCTAAATAAGTCATTTGAACAGCAATACAAATGTGCATTTAGGACGAATTCTTAGCTCTGTTTGATAGGATTACACTAACTTACACCAGCCTACACCAGTAGGGATATTCCACAAATATTCAAGTAAAACTTGGCGTAAAGTCTTATAACATTCTGAAATTTGTGGAATTGCTCTCCTGGTGTAGGTTGGTGTAAGTTGGTGTAGTCCTATCAGACAGAGCTCTTGTCTTTCCTTAATATTTGGCTCATGTTTAAAATTTATAATTATAAAACAATATTATCTAGTCCAGAATCAGAGATAAAAACTGAAAATTTGCCCATAATTCAATGTAAATTAGTGGAATTGGACTGATTTAACATTGGGTCTTTATATATTACTGTGGACCAGTAAAAAATGATGATTTTTGGTTAGACATGACAGCACTAAATAGGCAACTAGAGTGTACCTTTGATGTATTTTGCTTTGTGTTTATGTATGCTATCTTTGTGAATTTAAGTGATGTCTTTATCAGATGTATTCTAAATTGGTGAATTAAAGTAAAATGCTGAAAGTATGCTAGGGTTGCCTACTTTTTTGCCGACATGTCTTGACATTAAAAAGTACATTGGTTTTATGGAGCTTTACTGGTCCAAGGTAGGTGTTCTTGAAATTTTAGGGATTCTGTTATAAACTCTGTTAGAATTCTGTCACGGTACTGTTTTTAGAAATAATTTGCTACCCCAGTGAGCACTCGCAAATATGAAAAAAAGGTTTGACAAATGCTTTTTCGTTTGATCATCGTCTACACCAAAAGAGCCTAGCATTTGACAAATATTTGTGGCAGCACTCTACAGATGGGTTCTAACAGTTGAAAAATGTTTGCTCCTTGTTTGCACCAATCAAATTTAGATTGAGTGGGGGAAGAACATACAAATGTTTGTTTTATTAAAATGCGCCTTTATGATGCTATGAAACTGGTGTTCTTAAAATATTTTGTATGTAGTAACCTCACCCTGTTATTCTGCTCTTATCATTGATGAATTATTTCAGGCCATTTTAAGTATTTTTGAGAACAATTGGTGAAGGAATGATTAGATCTTCATTAAGTTGAATCTATGTTATCTTCAAACATTGATGAACATCTGAAAATTTCACTGTTGAGTAATACTCTGTTTAGGAGGAAAATTGTTTGCAAGAAGTTGTATTTTAACTAGATGACCCAGAGTTTCAAATTTTCAACTAAAACTAACAAACCAGTAAATGGATTTACACAGAATTAGAAGTACACAATTCTCAAATATTGTAAAGTAAATTATCATAATTCCATCATTTAATATTGCTGTTAAGGAGAGAAAATTTGTTTTTGGTAAATTGTACTTGAACAAATTCATCCGGAGTTCCAGATTTTTGACTATAACTCAAGAAATAACCACCTGATTTCAACAAAATTTCTACCACATCATCCTTTAACATTGTGGAACAATCCATAAAAATTTGAATGTTTAATGTCTAGTTATTTAACTAAATTACTCCAAATGGAGACACAGTAATTAAAACCAAACTGTCTGAAATTCAAAAATACTTCCTAGGTAATAATTTTAACTCATTTGTTATTTGACAAAATACAATTTTATGTTCATTCCCAACTTAAGTAAATCTCATGGTATTGTTTTTTTCAATATAAAATGCTTTGATTCTATTTAGCACCATAACAGATTCATTGCCACATCTCATCACCTCTTGCTATGCATAACAGAGATATTAATTTTTCTACATAAAGAGAGAGTAAATATTCTAATAAGTTAGGTTAAAAACGAGTTTTTAAAAAATACGCTTTTATAATTTGAAGAAGAAAGTAATGGCAAAAGAGAAAATGAAATTTCTCACTTTTTTTCTGAGATGGAAACAAACAAAAATTGAAAAAATAACTGATAAAAGCAGATTTAAGCGTATGTGCGTGTGTGTTGCAACATATGAAAGCAGCGCTGAAGTTAGTCATCCGGTGTACTTCAACAAATTGAGTGAGTAGAATAAAAGTGTATAAAAAAGAGTACATTTATGCACTATGTGTGGAGGTTTACATCAATTACACCCTCAAAAAGATCATTTGTCCTGTATGCAAGAACAGTGCCTAAATATCAACAGTCACTTAAGGAATAATTATCTCAACAGAGTTATATCTATACATATTTCAGTCTCAATATAACTCATTTTTTTCTTCATTTTGCACCTGATTATCTGATAATTCTACACATATATGGATGGTTTATGAAGGTTTGCAAATTATTGATGTGTAACAGCAATGGGTTATTTTTCTTTACAAACTGTAATTATCAAAACTTTGATTAAAGTAATTATTGTTTTCATGTATGATTCATTATGAATTATCAATCAAATTTGTTCACAATTACATTATGTATAATGATATTTCACTTCTATCATAATAGGCTACGTCTTCTTTTTTTTTTTTTTCATTTAGACCTGACCATAGCTCACCGCTGATAAAAATCATTTTTACTGAGACTGTTCTACCTAAAAAGTGCTACAGTTCCAGGGTGATCTGAATAGTTATAACAGTCTCTATCAATTGTATAGGGTGTGTATATGTACAAAACAAAACAAAATATAAATCTCATTTTTATAATTACTGAAATGAGTATTTGTGGAATACCTTGTTGTGAAAGAATATTCACATAAGAAGGTAATCAACAGATTATCTGGGTGTTTGGCCACTTTATATGTACACACATATGGGTAAGCCAAAACCTGGGCAAATCCTGGAGATTTTAGAGCCAGTTTGGATGGTTTATAAAAGGGCTTATTTACAGGCACATATACACACATACATAGTAAATATGTACATCTGTGTGTAAGAGTGGTTTGTCATTTCTTATCTCAATAAGAAAATTAAAGTAATGAGTGACCCAATATGTTTTTTGCAGATTATCAGGTGGGTTAAATCTGGTCAGAACTTATCTTAATGATGCTCTTATTAGACTTATCTAAATGACATGACAGTTAAAAAATATGTAAGGAAGTTGATAATTGAAATATAACAAAAGTTCATTAACCTTGTAGGCAACATGAAAATGTAAATTGTTAAAACCATATTTTTTTACCTTGCCATATTTTCTTTGGCTGGGTTACAGATTGAATAAATATTTTTACCTTTTCATAAGCAATTTGTGATTTTTTATGTTTTTCATCATCTTTACAGTCGGAAACTGCACTGTTTACTTTTTTTGATAAGTCGCTTGAATTTCTTCTTTACGAGATTAAAATCATCCATGTATTAAAGTGCTATTTTTTATTAATAGGTATAAGTATGAACACTCAGCTGTATAAAAGTGATATTAATTTGCTAGGACATGTTACTATTCTGAGCTAAGATCCTTGTGATCTTGTATTTTGGCCGTGATTGTTCCAGAGGTCATCTATCTTGAGGCGTTGTTGACTTTTTCCTCTCGACATATAGTCTAGAAAAGCAGTTTTCAATATTTCCTCATTAATGTCATTGCCCTATTGAGCATACAGGGTATCAATTGTTGTTTCGAATACCTGGCTCAGCTTTTGAATTAACTTCAAAAGCCAAAATGCTGATGACAATTCTCATCCCAGTTTGCTCATCTGTCGCTGATATTGATCAAACTGCAAATAGAAAAGCACTAGATCCTGGTCTTCCTGGTATTGAAGGTTATCAAGTTTATTCATTACCTTGATCAAATTGTAAATTGATTTGCTTCTATATTTCTTTGTGAGATCTTAGGACAAATCAAATGATGTCTCATAATGCATAAGGAGCATCTTGATCAAATTTGTAAGTGAAATTTGAAAAAGATTCTGCATTTGTGCATCTATCATTTGACTAATATTCTCATCAGTTCCTAACTGGTGCACCCTGCTCGAGGTTATCAAACTGGTTACTCTACCTGCCGCAAGATCACTTCGAATGATCTTGTCCCAGCTCTTAAAATTTAATTTCCCTTTTAGTTTCTTATTCGCATCATATGTGCAAATAGAAACTATAGGTACCATTTGGGTTGCCCAGTGGTAGGATAACATTGATGTGGGAAATCATTTACTTAATTTGACATAACTTGGTTACTCATTTCTTAGTTAGTGTACTTGTTAAGCTGGGTTGTGATACAACTTGGTTTTGTCACACTAGACCTGGATTTGTGAATGGAATCGAGCTTGTAAGATATGACTGCAGATTTTGTGGGAAATAATTTTGACTTGTTGGTTTACTGCAGATGGCATTAAATAATTCTTTATGTCACTTGGGGTCTTGGTAATACTAACATGACTTGATTGTTCACTTAGATAACTTGGTTGCAGGTACAGTGTAACTGTAACTGTTATATTTGCTGAACTTGGTTGTAGGTTTTGCATACCCACAGTTGGATAGTGCGGGTATGTTAGTTGACTTGATTTATGGGGAATGTAGGCAGAAACCAGCATGTATGTTTGCCATTTTGTGGCTGCATTTGTACTTGGTTGTAGCATACTGCTTGGTATTGACAACACATTCATGTTATATGATGACCAGTTCTCTTAGTTTGACTTGGTATTGTATTCTTATTACTTGGAAATAATGGCTGATTTACAACAAAATTATTTGTTAATCTATTTAGAACCATCAATGAACTTATTTCTCTTAGATTTACTTCTTGGTTATTACTCATTTTGGGTAGTGAGTTTTCAGTGTATATAACTACCAAATTCAAATCACCTAACAGAATCTTGTCTACATGTATATTCTTAGTAAAAGTATGTTTAGTAACAATTTTCTCACCGTCCTTGTTTAATAATACAACAAAATTTTGTACCACTTCTCCTTGGTTGAGTACTTGTTTTTCTTCTTGGTTTTTGGTTGTAGCTGTAGACGGTGAAGAGTTGCTCAATAAATCTGATAGTTCTTCTTCTATTAAACAATCGTTTAGGGCTAACTCCTCTACTGAATCAGCAGTTTTCTTCTGGACAATTGGGTTAAACTTTACCTTACATATGTTGAGAGGAACTGCTACTTTCTTGGTTGTTCTTAGTGATGGCAATTTCTGTGATATTTTTCTCATAGTTGGCGCCACTAGGGAGTTACAGAAGGATGAAATACGCACTACACACATATTATATTCGCATTTATAAAAACACAAATTTATTTATTTCCTTTTTAAAATAAAATTAAACACAAAAACTTTCATATATATCATACAATATTCATAAAATTGGTGTTTCTTGGTAACTTAGTATTCTCACAAATATGTGGTTGCAACTAAGCAAATACTAATTACTTATGAAAATCAATGCCAATGCTCTGCTATCACGTTATAGATAATATCTAATACTCACACACTTGATCTCAATATATTTAAAAAACTAATTATTATTCAATTAAGTTCCAAATAAATAACACAAGAGACATTTAAAAATACTCATTATATAACATCTTTTTGTATATGATGTTGCACAGTGGATAAAGACAATGGCGCAATACAATTATCATCACTTCATTACACAGATAAATATATAGAGAACTGGAATCTTGGTTTATAGAAATATCCTGTCTGTGAAATCCGAGAGAGCGCTGTTCTTTGTGATATCTAACAAAATGAAATGTACAGCACCAAGGCTGGAAATCAATTAAGTTTCACAGAAATCTAGTTATGGTCATAGAAATGAGTTACACATGATCACATATTATATAAAATTGCTGTCAAAATGTTCAGACATGATTTAGATGTTCGAATGTATCTCTCAATATAGATATATTTTATAATTATAAAAAATGTAAAATTCTTGAAAAAACAAATAAGAAAAGGTGGCGGCTCATCCCTTATCACCCTCATGTGTGTACTAGCTATTAAAGAGCCTTCTATCACTGATTCTGTTCTATGGCAACGAACAATAATGCCAACTTATCTATGATATCCTTCGAGGATATATATATGATGGAGATGACATGCTGCTGTTTTATAAGGGATCCACTGTTGTTAACATCTACACTGAGCAGTTGTACACTGGCATACAAATTATCCAATCAGAATAATAATATTTTCAAGAATGGGGTAATTTGTATGTTATTGTTCACAAACATATGTACTTGGCAATTTTTTACTCCAATTATATTTTTAGAAAGTGTTATTTTTATTGAACAAAATTATCAGAAAACACTCAGAAAGAACTTCAGAAACACAAATTTATGGACGAACAAATTTATTGCTTCTGATACAGTGCATGTCAGATTAAGAACATTTGGCAATATAGAAAATACACAAAAATGTTAATCATAATTATGATCTGTGTAGCCAAACAAATAAACACCAAAATACCAAGTGACCTAAAAATCGTGCAAATCAAACATTCAAACGTAAAAATTCAAAAAAAAGAGATTGAGGGCTGAAATTTTGCACTCTTATAGGAGTGGGTTACTTGATTATTTATGCAAAATTTCAGCTATGTGTCTATAGTAGTCTAAGTTTGAGTAATTTTTGATTTTTAATTTTTCTATTTGTGGCAAAACAAACTTTAAAAAATTTTAAGTGGCCAAAGTTTTTCAAAAATTCTGAAACTCACTTCAGTAATGAAGAATGATAATTAGATTAAGTAGGTAAAGTTTCACTTCCTTATCTCAATTTTTTTTTTCAAGAATTTTCGTAGTAATTTGTAAGCATAAAAAACAAATAAAAAAATTTTAAACTGCAAAAATTTTCAAAAAATTTTGAAACGGGACAATGATAGGGAAATGGTTACTCAACTATGTGATTATATAACTTTTTGTACGCACTGAATAAAAAGTTGCATAACTGCTGATTGCAGGTGTTATTGAGAAAAAAACATTGATGTATGAAAAGTTGTATACTCAAACAAATATTCTACCATAAAATGAAATACTGCACCAAAGCGCAGATCATTGGAGAGAATAGCTCTGTTTAATAGGACTACACCAATGTATACCAACCTACACCAGGAGGGCAATTTCACACATGTAGGAATACTATAAGAAATAAAATTTTTAAATAAAACATTTTTTTTTATTTGTTTTGAAAGCATAGTATAGACCATGGAAAAAATTCTTAAAAAAAGAAGGGTGAAGGTACTGAAGTGTAACTTTACCCGTTTAATCAGGTAGGTAATCATTCTATATTATTTTACCAAGTTTCAGAATTTTTTGAGAATTTTTACCATTAAAAATTTTTCAAAATTTATTTTTCAAACGTGGAAAAATTATAATTAAAAATCAAAAATTCCTCAAAGTTTGATTATCACAGATACAGAGCTGAAACTTTGCATGAATAATTTAGTAACTGACCTCTGCAACTGTCCCATTCAGCCATGTATCTCCTTTTTCAAAATTTTGACATTTAAAAGTTTGGGTTGCGTGACTTTTGGGTCACTTTGTACAATTAACAACATATCGGAGATAAAGACAAGTCAAAATAACGAGCAGGTTTGCAAAGTAGCAAACACAAAACAACAGAAAACGAAACATGTGGCGTCGTCAGTTCTATTCATGGGTGTGATACCAAAACTACTATGTAATTATGTATTATCATATATATATCCTTGAAGAGTGTCGTGTCCTTTTGGTGTACTGATTAACAATGCTGCCAGATGTCCAGATTTCTCAGGAGAAATCAGGAATTTTGATGTTTAAAAAAAATGTCCGGAAATTTGACCGGATTTCTTCAAAATCCGAATTTTTTTTGACTAATCCGGAATATTAAAAAAATTGGTAGGTCTATTTTAAGACAAAAAACAAATATCTTATTTATTTCAAATTCTAAGAATACCTAATCACGCCTAAAACCTACTATCCTCTGCCACTGCATCTTCCTCTTCAGTAAAATCAGTATCAATATCAATATTATTATTGAAGAACTAGAATTCATTTTGAAGTTAGAACTAGTATTCTAGTAAAAATGTGTTGATACGAAATCCCACCTCATCTCATTCTTCATCATCATCATCACGTCAATCTATATATATATATATCACACGTACACTCTCATCACAAATTGCTTCCCCTACTTTCTGTTATCGATAATGCTGTTGCTTCGCCATTACGTATTTTACTTGAAATTATATTTTTAGTCTGCTAATAAATTCTGTCGTGAAAACTTCTCTCTTACTCATTTTCGTTCCTCGTATTTACCTCCTCACATCATGGTAGCCATCGCTGAGGTTAAACAGTAAGAGAAGAATAAAATTAAATAATAAAAAAGCAGACTTATATTTGAAATTGATTCATTGTTGTGCATAAATTTATATCGTTTTTACACGAATAATACATAAAAAGTGTCGTGCAATCAAGAAAGTTAAACTCGAATTTTTTAATTAAAATTTTTTTTTCAAGTCGAAAAAAATAAAACGTAACCAAAATTGTTCCTGATCCAATAACGGCCGACCCTGAAAGTCAATGAACTACAATTCAGAAAGGACCGCCAACGATACAGCGAACCACCTGAAGAAATCTTCTGCTCCCGTCTTCAAGGACTCTACAAGAGATCACCAACAAAGAAGACCACAAATTTTTGAGCCAATCTACATCAAAATTTGACGGAGATTACAACGGTGAAATTGGGATTCAATAAACTACAAATTCACACAACAACGGATCGACAAAAAAATTCATTCATGTCAAGGTAATATATGTTTAGTTGAATTATTTTTTGCGTCTCTTAAATTTTTATTGTGCATTTGAGGTGGTGATAAATAATTTTTTCTTCCCCCTTATAAAATATATGTCAACTTTAATAAATATATTAGAAAATAAAATAGGAGAGTATAAGATTGAGAAAGTAGAATTAGAAGAATTGTTGAAGAAAGATTGAAGGGGAGAAAGTAGTAGATTTGAAATTAGAAACATATAATCTTCCTTGTTACACGTATTTTACGGGAGAAGTAGTATTGGAGTCTTTCACAATAGACATTTCTGGAAATATAGAGGAAATAAGCTCATTTAAATATATTAAAATATCTGATTCAACACCAAATTACTTTTCATCTCAAATATATAGTTCATTGGAATCAGAGAAAAAATTTATAAATAGATTTTTGAAATAATAAATAAAAAAAAAAAATAAAGAAACTGGATAAAAAAGAAAAAGAAAAAATTAATAATATTGAAAAAGAATACAAAAAAATTGAATTAAAAGAACAAAATCTTATAAGAAATATTGAAAAAGAAATATTAGAAAATAAAAAATATATATCTATTACAAATATAAAAGATAATTTATTAGGTTTCAAAAAAATTGAGGAAAATATGTCGAATGTAAATGAAATTAAACCCATTCAAGCTCCATTAGGAAAAGTTTTCAATGGAATCAGCCATTAGAGGTGCTGGTTACTATGACATCTTTGGAGAGCATGAATTTTTACAATCTTATATATCCCACATTGATGATTTAAATTTTAGGCCCAGTAAGGAAATGATAAACTACTGTAAAATGCAAGACAATGCCAAAGCATTTGTACTTGAAAGGGTTTCTAATAACATTACGAAGCAAATACGAGACTGTAACACAGCCATAATAATGTTAAAAAAATTAGATAATATATATGGTACCAAAACATCAGTTACAGCTAACATGGCTAAATCTAAGTGGATGGAATTCAGATTCCAACCTAGGGGAAATATGAGAGGATACCCTAAAAAATGGGATGAACTCGTTACAGATGTAAGAGATAGCGGAAAGGAAGTGAGTGAAGAGGAAGAATTAGAGAACTTACAACTTGCACTATGCTATGAACAGGCCCTGGCAAAAATGCAGTTTGAGAATCTACCCCCAATGAAGAAAATATCGATAATTTTAAATGAATTTTGAGAGAAGATGCTGACCAAAAATTTAGAGATCAGACATTAAAGAAACAAAATAATAATAATCCTAATAATAATAATAATAACTATAGGAATAATGGCAATGGAAATAATAATAATTATAGAGGTCGTAATGGTAATTATCGAGGACGGAACAATTATAGGGGTAATAATTACAATAACTATAGAGGCAACAATCGAAATTATAGTACAAATAATAATGGAAACGGCAATAAACCAAATACACAACAAAATAATAATAATAATAGTTCGAATAATAATGGAAGCAGTAATTATAGGGGAAATAATTATCGAAACAATGGAAATTACCGAGGCAATAATTATAGAGGTAATAATAGAAATTATAACCCAAATAACTCAAAATGCTACAAATGTGGTCAAAATGGTCACATAGCCCAAAATTGTAATAATAATAATCCCCAATAAAATAATAATAATGAAAATATTAATAAAAATCAAAATAATTATCCACCTAAACTAATCCAAAATAATAATAATACAACAAATAAAAAAGAGAATCCCGAGCAAGTATAAACCCTATAAACGCTAATAATAGAAATAGCATGCAACTTTATACAAGCGTGAGAAAAATACACGAAAAATTCACACAGATCGTATGAAAGGAAAATCTTAACAATATACGAGAGATAAAAACTCATTACACGACCTCAATAAAGATAAACCTAATAGCCTGCTTTATCCAAAAATAAACATGTTAAACGCCACCTCAAACACAAAGAGAAACGTAAAAGATAAAGCTAACGGACATCATATAGTATCATTTCATACTATTGCATGTCAACGTATTTGATAAGATTGTAAATCGTAACGTTTTTTATGCACGATCGTATATCTTAAAAACCTTTTGTTAATTTTATTTCTTTTCAATTGAATTTTTTTCTTTCTCCTTTCATACTATACACTCGTAAATGTTCGAGAATTTATTCGAGCACACGCCACAATGAATCATATATTACTCATTTATATACACGAAATAATTTTTTTCTTGCATATTACCAATTATTATGTTTATTTTTTTTAATCACAATTTTTATTACAGGTTACCATTTACCATTTTTATATTCAGATATATTATACATATGCATGTGATTTAATTGTTTATTATATTCGAGTAGTAAGTGGGCACCTTGAGGACAATTTCTTTACCGTTGACTGGAGCCACCTGTCAACGGTAAAAGTCTGTCCATTTTCCCCTCTCCGCAAGTGTGTTAGTCCAAAGAAATGTTATCCTTTTACCGTTAACCCGAAGTGCCGTAGCTGCGGTAAATTTCCCTCCGATCATCGGAGAATTTTCTCGTCATCGAGCGTTAGTTGGTTGAATTTTTTTCGCAGGTAAAATTTTTTTTTCGGGTGTGAAAATATTTTTGTAATGCACGTTTGTAGTAAGCGAGAAAAAAATTTTTTTTCCAGAATGAAAAAATATTTTTTGGACTTAGAAAATTTTTTGTGAAAAAAGTTGACAAAAGTTATTTTAATTATTTCGGTGTGTTGTTAATTTTTGGTAGTGAGTAAAATAGTATATATATAGGTGCACTTTCTCTGGATCGTCAGTGGCGACTTACGCGAGCTCTTGTAAACACCTCTTGAGTTGTAACGCTCCGACCGTTGTTAATTGGAAAAAACTTATTGCAATTTTCTGCAACATGTGTACTGCTGCTGCTGCCCGCGCGATGGATTTGGCCAGTTTAAATGAGAATTTTCTGAAGAAACGTCATCGCGAGGTTCTCAGATATTTGGCTGCCCGTCCTTGCGTGAAAGTGCTGCCAGTACATAAGTTGGCCGAGTTGAAAATAAAATATTTTTTCATTACCGATGTTAGTGAAATTGAAACCCGGTTTGGTCGTGGGTTGATAGCCCGAGTTTTAGACATTGGCAAGCGATATTATTTCAAAGTTTTCCTGCCACACAAGTTTGTAAAATTCATGCCCGATGTTCATTCGGTGTGAGAATTCGATAAAAATATCATGGGTTTTGTGATATTGAGTCGTACAGACAGTGGTGGTGGTGGTTGTGGCAGTGGTGTCCGTGGTGGTGGTGTTGGTTGTGTTGGTGGTAACAGCAGTAGCCACAACACTTCCATCCGTTTCAGATTTTTCCCCTACCCGCAACAGAGTAAGGAATATGTTGCAAAAGTCAAAGATGCGCTTGGTTCACCAAAATTGGAGTGTTGGAAAATGAAAGATTTGAAGTTGAATTAATGTTATAAAATTAAAAATGTTCGTGTAATTAATACCAGATTTGGGCGTTCGTTCTTAGCTTTGATTTTCAATGGTAAAGACAATGATGATGATATGTTTCAAGTGTACCTACCTGCGAGAATAGGAATAGTGTTGCCCGATGAGAAATCGGTTTCACTGTTTAATCAGAATGTGTATGGTTTCAAGATATTAGCTCATAAAATCGATGGTTCCGTTCATTTGGAATTCTACGGTTTTAGTTTGGAGGATAATAGTTATTTTGATAAAATCAATGACAAAGTGGGTAAAGGTATAGTCGAGTTATGTAAAATTATTGATTTGGAACTAAACGTGGTTCATAAAATTGTATCAATCGAGTTGATTGATACAAAAAATACGGGCCATCCGTGTTTACGCATTTAATTTCACCGACTGACCTGATGGAGTTCAAAGTTTTTCTCCCCAAACAGATCACAAAACAGTTTGAAAAAGGTGAGTTGACATTGGATGAGTTTAAGCAGTGTGTGAAAGGTCTCGTTGTTTCAGGTCACACCGACGATGGTTCAATTTTATTGATGTTTACCAATATTACTGAAAACTGTAATAATATTCCTTATGTAGATGGGGATGAGGAAGAGGGTGATGATGATGATGATGATGACGACGATGATGTATGGTAGTATGGTTAGTTAGTTAGTTTGTTGATTGGTTGGTTGGCTCGTTGGTCAGTTGGTCGGTTGGTTGATTGGACGGTTGGTTAGCTCGTTGGTTGGTTGGTCAGTTGGTCGGTTGGTTGGTCGGTTGATTGGTTGGTCAGTCGGTCGGTTGATTGAGGCTACAGCCATCAAGCACACTCACTCAACAGCCTTTAAAATTTTTTCAAATTTTTGTTTGAATAACCGTTTTTTGGTGTCAACTGTTAGAAATCTGTAAGGTTGATGCCAACATTTTGCCCAAAGTTCTCTAAATTCTGAAAAACTTACATCTGAAATGTACTCAGCGTACATCTGTCGCAAATTAACATTATCTTGTTTGAAAATTAGAAGAAAATTAAAATTTTCTTTTATACCTGATTTTTTCGGTATTTTTGTGTATGATTGTGCCAGGTAGAAACATGAAATTTCCCGATGCCTACCCCTCAGAAAATAATTTGCGATTTTATCCTGCCCCTCCGTGAGAATGTCATCGAAAATTATACAAGTACTCGGTGTAGTTTCTTCTGGTTCAACTAAATTATCCGGAGTGCATTTTGTGAAAATAGAAAAAGTTGAAAATGGAAGGGACGACACAGAATATAGATCGATGATTGGTGGATTATTGTACCTAGCCAGACTAACCAGACCTGATATATTATTTCCTGTAAACTTCTTCTCACATTTCCAAAATAATTCAAACGATACACTAAAAAATTATGTAAAAAGAATATTTAGATACGTCAGTTCTACAAAAAATTATAATATAACGTATAGATCCGAAGGAGATGGAATACAAGCATATATTGATGCTTCATATGCTCCCCAAGTAGACGACAACAACATTGACCCAAATAATTTACAGAAAGGTAAATCAATTACTGGTTTTATGATCTTTGCAAATGGGGATTTGATAGAGTGGAATTGTTCAAAACAAACAATCCACGCTTCATCCAGTACCGCTGCAGAAATTATAGCAGTTTTTGACACTCTAGATATAATAAAGGTAATCCAACACATGAATTTTGAAATTTTTTGGGAAAAGGTAATCGTAGATGTAATGGAAGATAATATATCAACCCAAAAAATTTGCTCTGGTGGAAGTCAAAAGAAATCGCGAGCCCTCATGATAAAAGGTTACTCGATTTTAGAGGCCAAGGAAGAAAAAATAATCCATTTCAGATCTCTTAATTCCGAAAATCAGCTTGCAGATTTACTTACGAAATCTTTAGACAGAACAAAATTGGAAAATTTAATTGTAAAAGTGTTAGAAAATACGAATCTGTTCACATAATATTATATACATTTATTTGAAAAAGAAAATACCCGTCCAAAAAAAGTCAAGTTGTGCCAAGTCAAATACCAAAGTTCAAACTTGAAACATATTGTACAAGAAAAAATACTCTTACATTGTTCATAAATAAAAACTCATAAAAAGAAAAATACACTCGAAAATACTTGTAAGAAATGTGAGAAAATACGAACTGCCAACGGATCGAACTATACGAAAAGCAACGACAAAACCTACACTGATGAAAAGATTGAACGACGACTAGAAACATACATTACGAACACATAAATAAAAAGACTAAATATTCACTATTTCACGAATTTTATTCCACATAATGTTAGCGGACATGTTGATGTTACGAAGGTTGATGAGCGACGAGAAGGCATACAAAAAATATAATCACAGTTGAGTTACAAACACAAATATCACAGATTAATAATAACAACAAAACAGTGTTGCCACAACATGTGATGTGCGAGAATAATAAGTCAACGTATAATATAATTTGCTATTATTCTCACACGCCTCCTCAAATTATATTTATACGATAAAGTCAAAAATACTATTAAACAAATTTTCTAAATTAATAAAGTCATTAAAAACAAAAATGACAAAGGTCAACAATAACACAACGAATTTACAACACAAAAAAAAAAATATCAACACAAATGGTAAACATATACAAAAAGTTACATTAATTTTAACAGTTTACAAAACATATCAAATTTGGGCTTCGGGCAGCCCTTCGTGAAAACATCCCCCAACTGTCGCGAAGTCGGTACGTACGAATACTTAAAATCTATATCTACGTGATTGCACACAAAACGGTACTTTACATCTATATGTTTGGATCTGCAAGTATTCCACTTTCCAGAGTGCAGAAGAGCCAAACAACTGGTTATCTTCATAAATCACAGCTCTGTCATTAATCTGAATGCAAAAGTCACTTAACAGATACTTCAACCAGATCGACTCAGTGGTAGCATCGCATATTGCAATCAACTCACTCTCAGTGCTAGATAGTGCTACAGTTGGTTGCTTCTTGCTAGACCAGGACACCAGTGATCCATAAACAAAGACACAGTAACCAGAGATAGACCGTCTTGTGGTGAAACAGTTACCCCAATTGGCATCAGAAAAAGTTTCTAAAATATTGCCGTTATTATCATGTTCATTGGAAAATATTAATTTTTTATCTTTCGTGGTAACTAAATATTTAAGTACTCTCAATAAGTATTTATAATGTTCGTCAGTGGCACAACTGGAGAATTGGCTAAAATACGATATTGCAAAGCAAATATCGGGCCGTGATCCTAGCATCAGATACATTAGGCATCCCACGAGCTGTTGATAGTTGTTGTTGAGTACACTATCACACGCATTGAGATCCCTGTCCAATTGGAGTTTGGGGTCAATGGGTGTGTAGGTCAGTGCGCAGTTATCAACGCCAAAACGCCTAGCAACAGACTCAATGAGACCCCTCTGCTCAATTTCCAGTATGCCATCTTCACGACTGTGATTGATATTCAAACCTAAATATTTCTTGACCTTTCCCAGATCCTTACACTTAAACCTTTTATTTATTTCTTTTTTAAAAAATGTGATTTGTGTTTTGTTATTTGAGCTAATCAGGACATCGTCAACATATGTGAGTAAAAAGACTACAGTTCCATCACTTTTATTTTTATATATATATAAGCAGTCATCCACCGTACTCTGCACAAAGCCAAGAGCAACAAGGAACTCGTTGAACAATTTGTTCCAAACCTTGGGCGACTGCTTTAGACCATAGATAGACCTATTCAATTTCAAAACATTATTATGTCTATCAATTTTAGTTTCTATCCCTTCGGGTATCTCAAGATACACATGACTGGAAGGTAGTGTTCAAGTATTCTGTGCTGCGATCACAACGAAGTCTCTTTACATTATAACCAAATTTATTCGAGACCATCTCGTGATATTCTTTAAATTTTGAAAAGGCTTCCGTCTTACTTGTCAACAGGTACACCCAACAAAAATTTGAATAGTCATCTATAAATGTCATAAAATATTTTGCTCCTTTATATGCAGGAGGATTTATAGGACCACAGAGATCAGTATGTACCAATTCCAGAGGCTTACTAGTTTTTCTTTCATGCCTCAAGAACGGTTTTTGGCTCTGTTTCCCCATCACACAGGGCTCACACAGCAATCTGCGGTTGGAGTCAACGTTTGGTATTAAACCTCTGTTTGACAACAACTTAACATCGTTCACATTCAGATGAGCAAGTCGCCTATGCCACACAGTCAGTGGGCTCGACTCATCCCCCAATGTCAGATTACACGATTGACTAGTCATTTTTAAAAAATCAATGGTGTAAAGATCTGAATTCACGCTAACACCAGTGGTCACTATTTTTCCACTGCAGCGTTGGATGACATCGACAGATTCCTCTTTGAACAGGGTATCAAAACCCGACTTGCTCATTCGTTTTATCGATAGCAGATTCTGCGGCAGCTCCGGAGCATATCTAACATTTTTCAATTCAATTACTATTCCATTTAACAATTTTAATTTTACTGTACCAACAGAAGTAACGGACAGAGAAACTCCTTTCTTCGCAACCCAGATACTATGTGGTTTAATCAAATCTATGTAGTCACTGAATAGGCTTATATCGTTAATTATGTGAATTGTGCATCCACTGACTACTACAAATGTGGTTCGAGGCATCAAATTTACATCTCCCTTTGCATTACAGAACTCATCAATTTTGTTATTATTATTATTACTATTATTTACTGTGAAACTATAACCCACATCTGAGCAATCGTCATTACCATTAAAATTTTCATTGCACATCTGTGCAGAACTCCTATTATTATTATTATTATTGGAAACATGGTCATTAGAACGATTTCCGTTATTACTATTACTATTACAAGCGTCATTATTATTATTATTTCGATTTTTAGCATAGCAATTTCGTTCTATATGTCCAATCTTATTACAAAAATGACATTTAATATTTGAATGTCCATTGTCAGCACCAGAACTACGACCATTTCCATTAAAACTATTATTATTATTGCTTTGTGAGTTAAAATTGTGATTATTATTACTATTTCGACCTTCATTATTGGAAGATGAGTTATAAAAATTATTATTATTATGATTATTATTTCTACCTTGATTGAAACCACGATTATTATTTCGATTTTGGGACCTACCACGATTAAAACGATTACTATTATTATTATTATTATTACCTGAATTTCGTCCGATACTGTAATGATTACCGAAAAACACATTCTCCTCACCAGTGACAGCCACTGATGAAGGTTTTTGGGATGCAGAATTCAGAGTTATCTCTCACTGTCGACTTACTATCAGATGATAGCTCACGCTGGAAGTTGTTTAGCTTCATAAACACAGCATCCCAGGTGACGACTTCTGCATCCTCTATCACCACTTTGATTGGACGAAACTCTGCAGGCAGCGATCACAGCAATACCAATACAAATTGTTTTGTGGTTGTCAGGTCTCCCAATTCGGTTAATCGTCTACAACGGGCACGCTAATCGAGCAGATACTTCTGCAAATCAGAACCAGAAACATACCGTTTTGTGTACAATTCACCTCGTAAATCCATGAGTGTTTGGTCGTTTCCGTTGTCAATCAGGTTTGTGAGCACGTTGAACATCTCCTTCGCAGTAGTGTACGTCTGAAGCATCTCCAAATATTCATCTGTCACGTTGTTGGCTATCAGGAACATCGCTTTAGCATTCTCCTTGGACCAGGCATCTCCCCTATTACGAACAGTAGGCAAAGAATCAACAATTATATTACTTAGTGACTCCTTTGCCAGCAATAGCTCCATTCTGAACTTCCACGTTCGACCATTCTGCCCATTGAACGGCTCGATCGTATTCTTCTTTCTCGCGTCCATCTCGTTTACAGGTTACGACAATCAGTTGCACCGCAAAACAGCAATTTCAGCAACTATCAGATACGCCGACCAACGATTCAACACGAACGAGATCACAGGAACATCGAGAAGCGAACATATCAAACAATGAAAAATGAATTAAGAAGCATGGTACTACTTGGGAGTGGCGAGCAGAATTCGACAGCACAACTTTGAAGACTCAAAACAATGGCGACCACGTTGACATCCAGGTAACTGGGCCCATAACCTGTGAGAAAATACGAACTGCCAACGGATCGAACTACACGAAAAGCAACGACAAAACCTACACTGATGAAAAGATTGAACGACGACTAGAAACACACATTACGAACACATAAATAAAAAGACTAAATATTCACTATTTCACGAATTTTATTCCACATAATGTTAGCGGACATGTTGATGTTACGAAGGTTGATGAGCGACGAGAAGGCATACAAAAAATATAATCACAGTTGAGTTACAAACACAAATATCACAGATTAATAATAACAACAAAACAGTGTTGCCACAACATGTGATGTGCGAGAATAATAAGTCAACGTATAATATAATTTGCTATTATTCTCACAAGAAAAATACACGATTTTGCTGCAAACCCAATAATGAAAACAGAATTAAAATCGAGCAAGCTTAAACCCTACAAACGCTAATAATGGAAACAGCATACAACTCTGAACAAGCGTGAGAAAAATACACGACAAATTCCCACACAAAAGTATGAAAGGAAAATCTGAACACTATACGAGAGATAAAAACTCATTACATGACCTCAATAAAGATAAACCTAATAGCTTGCCTTATCCAAAAATAAACATGTCAAATGCCACCTCAAACACAAAAGAGAAACGTAAAAGATAAAGGTAACGGACATCATATATTATCGCTTCATATTATTGCATGCCAATGTATTGATAGAATTCTTAAACGTAACGTTTCCGATAAACGATCGTATACCTTTTAAAATCTTTTGTTAATTTTATTCCTTTGTGATTTTTCTTATTTCTTCTATTACGAACTCGTAAATGTTCGAGAATATATTCGAGCACACTTCTTAATGAATCATTTATTAGTCATTTATGTATACGAAAATTTTTTTGCATGTTACCAATTTTTATTTTATTTTTTTCATATTGCATATACCATATACTATTCTATACTCTTTGCATGTTACCATATTAATGTACTTACCTATTTATTTATTTATTTTAATCAATTATTTTATTCGAAGCACAGCAAACAAAATTTTTTTTCTTGAAACCAAAGTTACCGTAATAATATTTAAATAATACGATGTGGATATTTTTTTTTGAAATTTTTTTTATTATCCATATATCATTTTGTACTTAATATTTTTTCCCGTTCACTTTCAGCGTACATGATGAAGAACTCGATCCGTAAAATTTCAGGGGGGTGTTGATACGAAATCCCACCTACTCTCTTTCTTCATCATCATCACAAACATACTTTATATATATATGTCATACGTACACTCTGGTCACGAAGTGCTTCCCCTACTACTCTCGAACCGATAACGCTGTTGCTTCGCCATTTCATATTAATTCATATTTTATTTCCAAATGTATTTTTAGTCTGCTAATAAATTCTGTCGTGAATACTTCTCTCTTACTCTTTTTCGTTCCTCGTCATTACCGCCTCACATCACCTAGATACCATTCTCACAGTTTCCGTTTTTCCAACTTCCTAAACTTCTTTTAGATAGTAGAATATATAGGTTCCTTGTCTCTGCTATCCTTTTTTTCTACAAGTATGGCAAATCATTAGTCTTTCGTCCACTAGTGCCTCAAGAGACCCAGTATAGTTATGAAAACATTAATTGGTACTCGCAGGTATGTCGTATGCGCTAATACTATTGCTCAGCACTTCATGATCTTTGAGATAATTTATAGCTGGTGCATATCTGTTTTAGAAAAAGTCAGTAATCATGAATACGCTTACATTATCTGAAACAACATTCGTTGACGTAGTACGTAATCTCAAACACGTAAATATTACCGATGAGAATTCCAGTATCGTCGTTAATGCTACTGACGATGAGTCATTGGTCAGTGAAGCAAGTTGGGTTGTCATCTCTTGTAACGGTCGCAAGTTCTACCGTTTCGTTGCATACACTGTTAGCAAACACTTTGCAAATACAATTATTCTCACTAATACCAACATTTACAATATCAACGCTTGTAGTTCCGCAGTAACGAAACCACTAGTAGATCAAGACCCTATCATATTATGTGATAAATTAAGAAATTTCACGCCAAAATTTGCTCAAAGTGCTAAACTTTCTTGGATTCAATCATATACGGACTTCGAAAACACAACGATTGATTTATGTTTGAATAATTACTTCAATACTTCTCGTTACCTTCACGCTGGTGATATTATCTGCATAAATTTTGATCTATATTCACCGGAATCACTATATTCTAAGTGGAACTTGGATTACATTTATTTTAAAATTGATTCGATACAAGGACCTCCTTTTGAAGACGATGATGTGACGCCTGGATATTATATCAATACCGAGTACACGACTGTTCATTTAATTTCACCTTCTTCGTGTTACATTCCATACATTTTAGCAGAGTGTACTAACGTCGATATCAGTTTAGATGAATTGAAAGAATCTTTGTGTAATGTTGTTCCTGATGGCTTTTATGATGTGGCGAAAGAAGTTGAGAAAATAATATTACCGTTTTTGCTGTTGGAACCCAGCAGTTAGTTATTCCAAATTTAATAATTTTGAAGTAATTATTTGGGGAATTTGTCTTTCATTCGTTACAACTGTTAGCCATTAAATGAAAAAATCTTTTGTTTCAGAACTCGATTTATCGCCAATTTTTCTGCTCAGTGGTAAAAGCGGGACTGGTAAATCGACATTGATTTCAGCCATCGCGAAAAAAAATGGACTTCACTATTGTACAGAAAATTGTATTCTTCTACAGAACAATCATCCAGCGCAAACTGAATCGACCATTTCGAATGTACTGAAAAAAGTGACGATTGGGGCGCCTTGTATTTTACATTTTCGAAACATTGAGGTATGTTTTCAGTTTTTTGTGTTTCTTTAAATTAACGGACTACAGCTGCAATGATCGATTCCAAATTTTTTTCAGTAGTATATAGTCATTTAGAATACTCTGGTATTAATCCACTTGTCGGCATTTTTTCATGTTGTGTGTTAATTGAAGGTTTAGTGGTAGAGAAGGCAGATAAATATGTTCATACGTTGAATTCAAGGCAAATAATTGTACAACTGTCTACTTTTTTTTTTCGGTGAAGGAGAAAAAAAGAGTCAAGTTTTCTGAAAGATCGAAACTCGAAAAGATGTAATTTTGACTAATCATCTGAAAACCTGAAAATGGCTTAGTCGAGGAATATTGGAAGTAATCGGAAAGGAGTAACTGACTGTATGTTCTTGAAATTTGAATTTTGTCGTAATAGTCATCACCAAAATAAGCTAATTAACACTTCATTTGAATTCCAAATCATAATTGTGTTCAGAAAAATGCACCATGCACGAAAAATATGAGTTGTAATAATTATCTGTGTTCTTCAGGCACTTTGTGAAGATGAGTCTGGAAACATTGACGATCGTACGATTGATCATTTTGTAAAATGTGTTAAATCACTGAAATCGAAGTATCCCATCATCGTGTTTTGCAGCACATCCAATGAATCTAAATTATCGTCAACGTTACAACGAATATTCCTGCAGACGATTCGATTGAGTAGTTTAAGTTACGAATCGCGATTATCGCTATTAAATTGGATTCTTCAAAAATCATGCCTCCGTTGCGATAATCTTGAAGAAATTGCACGTTCGACTGCCAATTTTGTATTTGCTGATTTTATTCAATTGGTATCACGTGCCACATTGTGAGTACAACGGTATTGTAATCATACGAAACTGGAAAATTTTTGAAAGTTTTCACTCAAATTTTTTATGTTTTAGAATTCACTTTCAGAAGTTGACTGCAGAGTCTGATTTGCTGGTGAAAGATGCTGTCCATTCTTTAGAGTTTCAAGACTTTTTATCTGCAGTCGGTAAGAATTATTTAAAAAAATAATGGTCGGAGTTGAAATTATTTGGCAACATGATAAATAATTCTGATTTGGTGAAGCGATACCTTCATTCCTCATTATTGGGAACTGATGTTTTGTCTCTTAAAATGAAACTGGTACGGTATCATGTTTAATTGGTGGAGTGAAATTTTTTTTTTTGCGTTGTAGAGGAAATGAATGCGACTTACGCTGATTCCATTGGTGCTCCTGAAATCCCGAATGTTACATGGGATGATGTCGGCGGATTAACGGATTTAAAGGAAGAAATTCTGTCGTCTCTTTCTGCGCCACATTTATCTCACGGCTTGTCACGTTCAGGTATATTAATGAAAAATACATTAAATGTTACGTTAATCATTTCCAATGTGTTCCACTATTTGTTACTAGCCTAGGGTAATTTGTTGATTTGTCAAATCCGCACGTTCATTGTATATCTAGGTCGTCTAGAATTTCTTTGTGTGTGTGGGTAGAGGCGCATGTGCATAGAATATAATGCAATAACTGAGGAAATAATATCGGGGAAATAATTTTAACGAACGAATTAACGGCTTGTACGTTTATTATAGTGATTGCTGAAAACAGAGAAGAACATCAGGAGTTTTGTTACAGATTTTTTGTTGTGAAATGGTATTTAATAAATACTTTCAGAGTTAAAAAGTAATGAATCTTCTTACTTATTGATTTGCTTCTGTAATATGGTTAGTTTATTTGGAGTATTCTGTTGGTTGAATTCATCTTGCTGGTTGTTCATTATAGATTCAGTTGTACTAATCAGCGTATTAATTTAATATTCATTTTTCGCTCGATAAAAATTTGAAACAATAAAAAAATGGACTGCCTATGTTGAAGCTACGACCATAGTTTTTTATAAGCTCCAATTTTCCACAGCAAAATAATGTTTATTTCGCATGAAACTAAAGCCAAAAAAAATAAAAAATGAATTCTTATATTTTAAAAATTTGTTTTTAACCTAAACTTATTTATGCTCTGTTCATGCTAAGAAGTGTGTGACATCATAAACCATATCCACACTTATCTTCTTGAAATACATTGTTTATTTACTCTACAAAATGTTATTTATCATTGTATAACAATGTACATCGATACCAGGGATCGAGAAATGGAAACAGAAACTGAATTGTTTGGGAACAGAATCCATATTTTTTTGCACTGGAAACTGAAATAAATAGAAGAAACAAAATTCTGAAATGAAAACCAAATTGGAAACAACTAACCAAATAGTCTCAAGACCAATAGCAGAAATGTAATGGAAACGAAATGATGAATTGTTTCCATTTCCATTTCTCATCTGATTAATTTTTTTCTGGGAGAAAAAATTTGAAGAAGTATTAAAAAAATATTGATATTCTTAGGGAAATATGGAAAAAATATCAATATTTCAACAAGATTTGGAAAATTTTTTTATTAATGGTAATGGAAATAGAACCCGAAATGGAAACTTAATGAAACATTTTTGTAAAATCAAGAAACCTAATGGAAATGGAAACCAAAAGTATGGAGATGGACACAAAATTAAAAAATGTAGCGTTTCTCAATCCCTGATCGATACATTTTCTGCTCTCCCCAACCAACCAGAATGACTATTGCGATTCTGACATCACGCACTTCTTTGTAGAATATATCACATATCTGTTGGTGCTAAAACTAAATGGTACCACCTTTCAGTACAATTTGCGCATTGCCAGATTTATCTCATTTTTACAGAATAAATACATGACAGCTTTTCTACATCTAATTTTATTAGTAGATTGTGCATGAACTGTCTTGGCACCCTCCTATAAATCGCCTGGAACTCGACAGATGAGTGTTCAAATCCCAGCACTAGAACTTGTTTTTTCCTGTTTCTTTTTTTTTTTTAATAGTTGTTAAGTAATCGCTGAAAAGTGATATAAAAAAATAAAAATAAATAAAATAAAAAAATTTGAAAGAATACTGAAAGTTCCAACCCACAACCCGTAGCACATTAGCGCATATCCCAAGACGCTTGTTTCAAAAGATCCCTCTGTCGGTACTATGTTTTTCATCTCTATAAATGCTATTTCTCATGAAAAATATAATAAAAAAAAAAATTTAAAAAAAAATTAATAATGCATTTGATCGTGTACTTTTAATGTGAGAGAAGTGGCAGGCTCATGTAAAGCGTGGATAAACAACAGCTGATATATACAAGTGTATGAAGTGAAGACTGGCAATGCAGCAAAATCACCGAAAGGTGGTATGGATTTGTGCTAGCCCTGTTTGGGTGTGTGTAGTGACATACAAGTATCATTCTCTTGCATTTGGGCCTAATCATTTTTCCTAGTTGGCTGTGTATACCTGTTGAAGTAGCCTAAATGAAAAGCTATTAAGCATGAGTGTCGAATGTGATCACCGCTCAATAATTTGTCGTAAGACCTTGAAAATTATTTCTTTAAATTCTTGGAGCCTTCCGCTCTTTTATCCAGTTTTTTTTTTCCGTGTGGCTATCATACTTTTCGAATTATTAAAGAAAGTCATACACTGTTTTGGACACTAAAGATTTTGAATTACATGCCCATCGCGAAAAATAAGACGTATTTTACGTCAAAAAAAAATTGGAAAACATGGTCAAAACTTGTGTAAATTGAGATAAGAAGATTTGATATCAAACTACGCTTATTCCTAACGTTTACTTCGGCGCTTCTTTTTATAGCCGACAGAAAAATGACAATTGGTCAGAGAAATTTTACTTTCAATGTACTTTTTTTCATGTTGAGTGTTTATATTTTAATCTGGAACTCGTTTTTAACTCTTTTATTTGGTAAAAACGCTACAAAAATATTTCGTAAATTTACTCATTAAGTGAAGCCCAATAAAGTACGTAGTCTCCAAGGACGGAGACCCGCGACCACGGAAGAAGCGCCGTGTCTAAAAAACCTGAGGTGCTTCAGGGTCAGATGGAAATAACAAACAGCCAAAAATGGTTTCACGTCTTCAAATTCTTATTATGTTCGTAAATAATGACAATTAGGAAAAACCACTGGGACATGTTCCTTCGAGATTTGAAGTAACGAGCTTTTTTTTTTTTTTTTTTTTTTTTTCATATTGCAAACTTATTATTTTCTTAATTTTCAAAAAATACGCTGTATCCTCGTTCCTTCGAATAATGAAATATTAATTCTTACATTTTTTTCAGGTCTACTCTTACACGGTCCACCAGGCACTGGAAAAACTTTACTAGCCAAAGCTATAGCAACCGAATGCAAATACAATTTTCTGTCCGTCAAAGGACCAGAACTACTTAATATGTACGTCGGACAGAGTGAAAAAAATGTTCGCGAAGGTATTTTTCAAATTATTTAATCCTTGATTGTTCTTTTTGCAAACTAGAAGAATTATAACTTCCTTACGTTTAAAACAATAAATGAAAAAATTTTACTTTCGTTCGGTTTGTTGAATTTTTTCATCTCTTGGTTTAATAAATATCAGAAAAATTGATATTCCAACTTTTCGTTGAAAATTTTATTTTCCTGCCCTCAGAGTTCGTGAAAGTTGATACTAAATTGACGAAATGTTATTAAATACCATCAGTTTAATTTCATTTTTTTCCCCCTATTAATAATAATTAAAGGCAATATTTTTCTATCATTTTCAACACTCACTGTGTTTATCGAAACATTCGTTTAATTAATCTTTTTTTCTTTCTCGTTTTCGTTGAGAATCCAAAAGTTTTTTTCTCTAAAAGATTTTAGCGCTGATTTTTTCTTTCTCTCCAACAGTATTTGCCAGAGCTCGTGAATCGGCTCCCTGTATTGTATTTTTTGACGAATTAGATTCGCTGGCACCGAAACGTGGTCAAAGTGGTGGTTCAGGGAGTGTTATGGACAGGTAAAGAAAATTAAGGAATTTTATTGGTGAAAATTCAGTGTGAATTGTGCGATTTTACTGATGACAATTTTTTTTCATGCGCACTTTCTAGGGTGGTGTCTCAGTTACTGGCCGAAATGGATGGTATTCAGAAAAGCCCCGGTGTCTTCATTTTGGCTGCGACTAATCGCCCTGATTTGATAGATTCGGCGTTACTTCGCCCGGGCAGGTACGCATCTCATGTATTTATAACATATTGTTTACCTACTCATAAACGTAATGGTTTTGCGTGAAAAATAATACATTCGTAAATTACGGTTATTATCAAAACACCTCGGCGCTTTTGAACCAGTTGGCACATCTCGTGCGCTTGATACCTTAGTCATCATTTCTAACAGAAGCTCATTTGATGAAAAAATTTCGTTCTTCTAGTATTCAACCAACATGAAATGCACAAATGGGAACTCTACTACGTCGTCCAAAAAAACAAATGTTTGAATTACGGTTGGCTTCTGTCATAAAACGTTTAATTTTTTTCAAAATCATCAGTATTTTTAGTGAAACTCTGTTAAAGTGATGACGAAAAATTTGTTAACGTTGGTATACTTGTACAAGATGACAAATACGTATAGGCGTGAGGAGGCTGAAATTATGGTCTCTTTCTTTCCTTAATAGTAGTTAAAGTAACATTTATTTTAAATTTATCATTATTAAGGATTAGAAAACAGTTTGAGTTCCTAAATTTTTTCGTTAGAAAATTGAAAAATAAAAATAAGTTAAATCATTTTTTATTCTTATGGGTACCTAGTTTAGTTGAATATTTGCTTTAAAATTTGAAATCCATTATTGTTAATGCTTTAAACTTCGAAACTTTTGAAATTAACTTTTCTCACGTATATCTTCTTATGCGTTAGTACTCAAAAATTGAAAATATGTATTTCAGCATTGTGTATGTACTTAACTCCAATGAATCCATCATGTGATCACGAATAGCCTTTGAGGCTGTAGTGATTTCATAAGGTGATTTTCTGGAGCTATTAAGTTTGATCTCGGAAACTTTGGCTAACAAATTGGTGTGAAAATACTCAATATTCTAGCCAAATAAATAGTTTTTATGGTGTAAAATAATCTTACAGTGTGTAATGTCTGTGAGTTTGAATGAAATTCTAATGAAAACACTCACTTATTGCCGAATGCTGCATTCGAGACTTTTTTTTTGTAATGCCTCTTTCAAATTTTGTGCGATTTGATATTACGATGTAAACACGAATTTAATGAAAAATTTTGTCTTACCGAGAGTTAAGGTGGTCTGAGTTTGTATTATAGTGGCGTGCCACTTATTTGGTCGGCTTTGCAATCGAAAGGTTGCGAGTTCGAGTCCGCCCATCGTTATCTTTCCGACCCAAAATTGCGACGTATTCAGTTGGGTTCTATTGATGTTCCAGTAAGCGATTGAAAATTTATGCTTGGGACTATTGGTCACTAGATCCCAACCATTCTCCTCTCCGTCGACGTCAAAATAATTATATCTTCCAGTTTATTGGTAAAATCTGAAAAATTTACTTTCCTATTAAAAGTCTGTAATAATAGTTACATTGTCTTATTAATATTTGTGAATCATTGGAACCGTCCATCATCTCTCAAAATTTAATTTCAAAACCTTCTTATGATATCCACCACCAATAATTGCTGGAAAATTATGTAAAAATATACATGGCTTTTTTTTTTTTTAGCTTGTTCGTTATATAATTGTGGGTTTTTATTTACGAAATAATTGCCAAAATTTTATTTACACAGCCTTCGTTTTTAGTGTTCGTTAATTATTGAATATGAACTATAAAAAGTTGGATTTTCGCTTTTCTTATGCATGAAAGCCGCAGGCAAAATTCCTGTTTTTAAAAATTTTGACGAAAATTTCGAATGTGATGGACATTTTTGTGTTGAATTTTTCTTATAAAATTACAATCAGTGCAGAACACTTTCCATTGAAGCACTGAAAACATCTTTATCGCTAGATTTCAGCCCTGAATTTGTCATCGATTTCGAGAGACGACTTTTCCTTAACTTCATCGTATTTTATTTCCAGTTCTGGTTGATTGCTCAATGTAACAAAAAGAAAAGGTGTTACACCGTGGACTAAAAAAACATATTCTTACCTAATTGATAAAACAAGCTAAACTTTAGTTTAAAAAAAAAAAAAATGAAAATTATCATTAATAATTGCAGTTGAAAAATGTTTTCAACGCCTATTTTTATAAACAGATTTTCCTATACTCATAATAACACAAAAATAGAATTCCAAATGAATGTAATGTTTCTAGATCTACCATTCATGCCGCGAGGTTGTTAATTTTATCACACACCACTTAGGAAACTACGAGTCCATGGTACATTAGGTCCATCAATGTTCTCGAAAACAGTTCACTTCGTCCTTACATTTCTAATTGAATATATACCGATTTTACTTTTTCGCAGGCTCGATAAAATGTTATTTGTTGGAAGATGTGATGATAACGACTCAAAAATAAACATTTTGAAAGCACTCACAAGAAAGTAAGTCTCGCGTTCAAAAGTACATTCAGTTTACGATATGATATTGATATAGAGTATATTTAAAATGTGCAAGGAGTAAATACCGTAAATTTTTTAACCATTTATGGGAATTGACGAGAAATTTTGAGAGACGAACAGAAGAAAAAGGGTTATGCAGAGTTCAGGCTGATTTCCTCGTTTAATACATTGTTGAGATATATGACTTTCTGATGAACGAAATTCTCGTTTCCTATCTGTTTCTTTGGTAATATTTTCTCTTCATTCTAATAATCCTCAACATATTTTTTTCTCGTTGTCAGTCGTCAGAATTATGCCATTTGTTGAAGGTTAGAATGGTAAAATAGGGCCACTGCAATGAGAATTAAAGATAAACCTTGTCGTTTCTGTGGAAATCCACGTTTTCGTCTGCCCCGTTTTTCTGGGCTCACCTTCGTTTCTCAAGATGCAAATAATCGTTTTCATTCCCTTCGTCGATGGCAGTGCCGTAACTGTTCCCTCTGTATTGTCTCATTAATTATGTAATGCCGAAAAAATAAAAATAAAAAACTTCATCGCAGCAGCAGCTCCGTTAGAAAAAGTGGGTTTTCAAAAAATGGCTGTTTTTAATTTTGTAGTTATTACCCTGAAAATTACATACTTTAAAACCATGACTCCTTTCAAAATCAAAACAAAAATGTGTGTTGCGTAAGTATCGTCCGGCCGATCCAGATAAAAATCATTAGCTTTGATCCTTGACTTAGTACTAATGTTCGTACTAGATTTCGTGACTATCTGATCAAAATTGGGACCAATACCGTAACTTAACAAGAAAATGAAATATATTATATACGTACTTATAAATGAATATCAGCGATTAATACCAAAATTTTTCGGTGATCATGAAACGGAAAAACATGTCCAGTCCCTCCCCTGGTGGTTAATACCGGATAAAAATTAATGAGTAGATTTTAATGGAAAACGTACATAAAAATTCTTCTTATTCAAAGCTAAAGAAGGATTTTCATACCGACTGGAAACCAAATCGGTATAATGTATGCAAATCAGTTTACATTTTGCATGTTCGATTAGCGGAACTTCGAACAGTCTGGCGACCAATAAAATTGAAAATTAAAATAGCGATACCGGAAGTACGGCTTAACCGATCCGTACCAAAATTAATTGGTCAGGTCTTTAGTATAGTACTTATGTTCGTACCAAATTTCGTGACTATAGGACAAAAGTTGCGACCTGTACGGTGGTAACAAGAAAATAGCTTGTATAATATAATATAAATGCATATATATGTACATAGTCACAATACCGACACTCTGGAGGGAGAATATCATTGTGACACCCACATATTTTACAATTAGATATGAATTTTCATTGAAGATATATATTGCTTGTTATTGATGGGTCAGTGTTATGTACTGAGGCGATTTAAAAGGCAATTTCAAATCGACGGCTCATAAAGTCAACCTTTAATGTATAGTGGTGTTTAAATGCTAATGACGTCACAATGTCCTAGAATTAGGGCATCATGCAGCCGAAACACTGAATCGAGGGGTCTTGAATTGTGTTTTCAAGACATTTTATTTTTTTGACTTTGATTATGTCCTACGGCTGAATTCTTCTTGACTTGAATTAAACTTCTTCGGACACTGCAAAACGCAGCTTACATTTGTCTTCATACCTCAGCAAATTAATATGACAAATCAGCAATAAGCTAAGTTGTGTGGATAGAAGAGCCTAACAAAGTTTCAATCCATACAATGTTCGAAACCTACAAAAACGAACAGCAGAATTATTTTGTTAAGGACTATAATTACAAAAGAACCATAGTGTCAACAAAGCGGAACAAAGCAAAGTATGTAGCGGAAAAATAAAAAGCTAAAAAAAAAATATAAAAAAAAGCTATTGCGGACAACAAGTAGAGGAAACCATCAGAAAGCTGTTCTGTCTTCACCTAATTGTGTGTCTTCATGAGTGATGGTTTTGTTGTGTAAAAGACTCCTAATATGAAACTTTAGGTCTCGGAGCTTTTGGTTGAAAGTGAAGATGAGGTGAGAAAATTACTAACATAGATGAAGTCAAATCCACTATGCGCAAGGAGAAGGCTCAACGCGGCCTTTAAATGACATAGCAAGGCAGTCATCTTGAACCAAGCTTGTCTTAAAGTTGTCTTCAACACACCAAATTTCCCTCCTAACAGATGCTAGGAACTCCATCTGATTGTATTGTCGACTGATGCTTCACCTCGCAGGTGTTTTTAAAAGATTGCCTTGAAGTGCGATATGGAAACTGGCGAAACTAGAGATGACTTGTGTGTTGTCACTACTGGTCCTTCATGACAAAAGAACATCCCTAATATGCCTTTTGTCTTCAACTGAACCTATCTGGAATTCAACTACCATCCTAGTTGTCTTCAAGGTAGACCAGTTGAAGTATATTCTGCATCTCGAAGATGGTACACTTATTTAATTGCCTAACATGAGGACTTTGACGTACAACTTGTGACTTGGACCTGCTACTATCCGCCTACACAAGAAGGACTCATTTGCAAAGACGAACCTAGTACCGAGTGTCACCAGTGCAAAGAAGAGAGTGATTTTAAAATTAGAATTCGTGTTTGCAAATCAGTTCTTCTTGTTAAGGAAATTTCCCCACTTATTGTCTGCTAATTGCCTTCAAACATGCGATGTCGATAATAAAAAGCGAGAGGAATTACCGAATATTTACAGCTAATGAAATTACAGATAGCAGAAATATATATACGTCGACATATAATAGGCAAAAGCGCACGTGGATGACTGATAAAATAAAATAAAATAAAATATATTAAATGACTGCAAACCGCAAGCAAAGCGTGGAAAGACAGGAGATAAAGCAAAAAGGTTGGCTGCATTTATGTCTGTCGATGGGTTTTTACTTTCATTCAATTCGTCTTCATTTCATATATATCTCTTGGCGCCAGTCTGTCGGATCAAACCAAATTATTGTCTGAAATTGTCTAAATTTGGAAGAATCGTTACTGAAATAAAATACATTATAATTGCCTGAAAGAGAATCATATTTTATTTCTGTCTTCACGTCTTCATCTGAATACGAGTTCGAATTCGGATAATATAATGTCCGAATTCGAATTTTGTCTCTCGAAAAATTGTCTGAAATTGTGACATCATTATTTTGTCTTATTTTTGTCGAAAATAATTTTTATTTTAAGGTCCAGATCTCGGACTTCTCAGTACTTATCTACGTGTATTTAAGTTGTATTTAATTGGGGCCCCCTCTAGTGAAAGATTGATTCAACTAATTTGATATTTGTGAATATTGGGTTGCATTTTGCCACCCGGGCTAAAATTCATTTTTATACATTTCATGACCTCCGTAGGCCTGTGCACTAACTCCCATTTAAAAACGTTCAGGCATTTGAAATTAAGTGTCAGAATGTATATACGGATGTCAAATTGATACGTCGACGTACAATTTGGGTGTCAAAATGATGTGAAATATCTACATAAAAATGTATATGTATAAATTTGATTTTTAGTGTTAAAATTTTCCTGGAGTTATAAAACAAATAAATTTTACTAAAAAAAACCAAAAAAAAAAAAAAAAAAAAAAAAAACCAACTGCGTTAATCTGAATGAGTAGTTCTTATTGGTGGATATGCCCAAATTTATGACATAATTTTTTCAATCTTTAAATTCCTATTATCTTCAGTTAAACCCTTTTAATTTTTAAATTTTTAAATGTGAATAGCTAAGGATATTCTCCGGATGATCAGCAACATTTTAAGCCTACGTTCATTAAAATCTAAAACATAAGATACTTGTTCTGAGCGAACGAAATTCCGTTAATTCTGGAGATAGACATACCGAACATATAACATCCTTCGTACGCATTCGGTAATAAAAACATACCTACCCCCTCGCCCAGGTCTGTCATAACAACAAGATTAATAAGTAGATATTCATAGAAAACCTTCTAGAAAATAAAGTAAAAGTCGAATATTATCTATTCGATTTCGCTGAAGTTAATTAGCTCTGATGATTTATCAAAAATTAATTGGTTCATTTGGTAATCGGGTTAAAAACATAAATTTTGCAAAGGCCAACCTAACATATCGATGATCGTATTATTATTTTTTTCGTTATATATATATATATTTGTAGATATAGGTGATGGATATGTGTCTGTACGTGTTACTATCGAATTTGTTAACTCTCTTCATTACCGCCTTTTATCTTCATAAAGTGATCATCCTTAGGTCATTTATTTTTATTTTATTTTTTCTTAACGGCATCGTGTTGCGTTAACCGATCGAGTTTGTCTGAAAACTCGCGACTTATTCGAAAATTTTCCGAACGTTAGTTGTTTCAAGAGAGAGTATTTGGTCCAAAAATTAGTGAGAAAAGATGTCATAATGAATGAGAAGGTATTCAATTGTGAGCGTAACGAACAGCAATTTAAAAATGGGTACTTGTAATCAAATTCTAAGTGTTAGGATGCAGCTTCAAAATTATCATTTGTATTATTTTGTTCCGTAATCTATCAATGAACTTATGAGCTAAGGAAAAAGTTCTATTTTCATGTGCTTTTTGTCATAGATTTAAATTAGCTGCAGATGTGGATTTTAAGAAAATCGTTGATCTCTTGCCGCTGCGCAGCGTTACTGGAGCTGACTTGTACGGCGTTTGTTCGAATGCTTGGTTAAATGCTGCTCGCGAACTCATCAAATCGACTGATTCTAGCGGTACGCACGTTAGTCGATTATACCTACGTAAATATCAACTCTCTTACCAGTAGAGTTTAATTTTGTGGCTGTATTATTTTGCAGCTTCAAATGAAGATCAGAATGTAATTGTGACCATGGAACATCTTGTTTTGGCTATGAAACCGCTAAAAATGGACGATACGAATGGTAAACGGTGAATTAAACGTAATCGGTATATTTTTTTGTTCAATTTATAATCATTTTTTAATATATTTGTTTGTGTTGGTTTTCTTCAAATATTATGCTAGTTAGTTTCTGTTCTTTTCCTTGAAGAAAATTCAAATTTTGTACTCGATAGAAAATGTAGTCAAAAAATATTTATGTAACTATACAGGCTTGTATGCATAAAAACCGTGTGGAAGAACTAAACGACCATTTTCTAAATGAGAAGAACTTCTGAAAAGTTGATCACAATAAAAATAGAAAGCAATTTTCTCTAAAATGAGACTGCCGAAAATGTTTATGAACGATACCTGCCTCGTCGTATAGAAGAAAAAGATGGTAAGTAATTTCTTAAAAATCAAAATCTCTATCACTCTTTATCGTTCATAAATTTTTGGCTCGTCTTGGGAACTTTTGTATTGTATAATTATTTGTCGTAGCGGACAGCCAAGAGAGCAGTGTTGTAACGGACGGTCGCAAACCCAGCAGCTCGGGGCCTTAGTTACTATCACAAAGAAACAGAATAGTGGAAAGATGGGATCCCCAAAACTTTTATTAGGGGGGTGAGAATTTTCAGTTACGTCGCTACGAGGAAGGTGAGGTATCCGGGTTAGAATTTTTTTTTTTTTAGAAAGAAAATTTTTCATTTTTGATGTTACATTTTTTAAATTTTCTTTTAAAAAGGTCACATTTTAAAATCTTATTTCCACTTCTAACGGGACATTATATAAATCGTGTAGTTGTTAACATCTGGACACTTATTTTCAATGTGACCCAATATCAATTACTTCTGGGTTGTAGTTTCATGTATCTTACTCTCGAAAATATTGGTCTGTACCTTCTGATATTTGCACCTAATTCACTCATGACATTAAGTAGAACTAGGTGGTATTTCTCAGTGAAATTTGGTGATGAATGCTATAATATGGATGCTTTGGAAACTCAGAATGCACCTAACAAACCGTTCATTCTAAAATTTCCAGCTAGCTGGAAAAGATTGAATAGCATTTTCTAATGAATGAATTACTGATGTTGAAGTGCTTTTTTAAGAACTACAAACATTTTTTTCTTTCGTACGGTGATGCGTTGGGCGGATATTGTACTAGCAAACGAACGTTGTCAGTTTCTTGGTTAATTCCTTATTTATATATGTGGCGACGGGTGGTCGATGACGAACGAGTGTGTATTACACACTCGTCGACCACCTAGCGGGCCAGCGGGGTAAAACCCGCAAACAACCTTTTTGCGCTCACGGCTGTGTATTTCGTCTGCACAGCTTAATTATTTACTGGGCTCGGCCCGCACACATACTACTACGTATTACGCAACCGACCTGATTGGTGTTTGTGTGGTGCTGTGTATTCTCTACGCACACACCCACAATATAGCTGTTTTCACCTTAGAAAATAGCAAATTGTTTCCAGTATAAGTTTTGGTAGTAAAGATGACGATGAATTTCAGTACTCTATGTAAGAATCTCTAAATCGTATTCAACCTAGAAAAAAAATTAAATGGGTTCAGTTCTAACTGACGTGCTGGATAATTGGAATACAAGGGGGTGTGTGCATGTATTTTGTGTCCTAACTTCTTAGTTGGTTAATAGCCAAAAGTTGTCCCTTGTATTCAGTGTGTAAGATATATAAGAAACGTATAAATAGATCTGGGCACGTCAAAAAATATGTGTTTCAGCCTCCTGAAATGCAACTGAAACATTTGGGCCTAAGACCACACTAAATTTCAATGTATATGAGGCTGAAACAGTGATGTCTTACATTTAATTTCGGTGTATTGAAAGATTTGAAACGTTTATAAAGTTAGACGTTCAACAAAGACTCATAAAGCTTTTCTGTAGATGAAAAACAGCTGACTGAGCCTAAAAAGTACCCATTTTTAGCATGGTTTCAAACGTTCTTAGTTAAGTACGTTGACTGAATATACTTAGTAGGTATATAAATAGTCAGTGGTTAAGTATTACCTTCATGTATGCCCTGAGAAATAATTCTGTTACCAATAAGACGACTTTCGCATCGTATTCCTCCAATCACAAGTTGAATTTTCTCATATTTTGATTGTCAGCAACCCGAAGGTCTTCCTTCTGTACCATTTTTAAAATTCTCCGGGTGCTGTAAAATGAGCTTCCCCTTCATCAAGAATAAATGCTCAATGACTACTACGAAGTAGATATTGTGACACAACGACGACGGATCCGGTGCACGTAACAATACACGAACCCTTCAGAATTCAAATGCCTTGTATTACGAGATTCATCAGTTTGATGTGATAAGTCATACTCGGGAGCACTTAGCACCACCACCACCACAACCACCACCACCACCATATCGAGTAAAAGAAGAGACATTGTAGGGTTCGTGTGGTAGGTATCTTTTGTCGTACGATTTTCCCCCTCTCTTTTCCTTTTGTCTCATCGTCGCATAAATAAACCAAAAAAATTTTAAAGAAAAAAGTTCCACGCAACCTCTTCAACTTTGTAAAAGGTAATTCAATTTATGAAACATGCTGGTACTTAAATGTGAAGAAAAACGCGAGAAAAGAATGTGCCTTAGGTACCTACGTCTTTTTAGGTGAGGATGAAAAAATACCTAAAAGTGTAGAGAAAAAAATGATACATTGAATTTGTGCGGGTTTAATTTTAGAGTGGTTTTCAGCTCAATATTCTGAATCCAAATCAAAGACGATATACTGCTGCAGTCCTTCGTCTTTTTTTTTAGTGGGGACCGAATTTGGACGAAACCGAAAAATTCTTTTTTATTTCTAGGATGCATTGCCACGTTAAAGACAGTGGCATCTGTCAGCCTTTCTAACATTTCCGTTAGCTGGTCATGTGTAGTACTGTATGATTGTAAGCCTAGAACTTACGTGATCCAAATATTGAATCCTAAACACATTTTTCCCCTTCAAATAAGCTTTCAGGCAAGTCAACTGAAACGATTTCTATGTTTATGACTACCATATTTCTCGAGTTATGCAAAATATTTTGTCAACATATCAGCTTATATTAGTGGTTCTCAACTTATGGCCCGCACTGTGCTCCCTATTGGTCTGCACGAGAGTCCCTGGTGGCCTTCAAAACTACAAGTAGCCGACTTTATGTATTGAGGGAGAGGTCATTTAAGTAGTGGTTCACAGCGTTTGAAACTTTGTCGAAGTGGTCCTTCGTTTCAATTGAGTTGAGAATCACTGACAAATAGGCTATTGTATGAAATTACCGAATTATCTGAGTACCTACGTGTCACTACTTTTATAATAGTCGCAAAATTCGTTTGTATGGCTTTTTCGCATAACTATCTCCATAATTAATTTCTTGTTAGCTATCCGTAAATACAGCCGTGCAAAATAACTGCTTTAGTAATTGTAAACGAGGATGGATCTTTTCCCATAACTGAGAGCGCGAGTCGGGTTCCACCCATATATCATAGAATTTTCATATTTCATAAATTTACCTTTGTTATAATAAATCCCAAAAAACAAACTACAATGCGACAAATGGAGGTGTGAGTCTCACTAATAGCTGGGTAGATATTGAGGTAGTCAATAGGTGCCCATTGCTAAAGGAAAGATATTATACTTTCAGTAAATTCTTTATTCTTGGAAGAAAAATAAACTTACTTAGAGGGGAGTGAGTATTGTAAACTGTTCATCAAAATCTTTTAATTTCTGAACTACAATTGAAATTTAAGCCCTTGAATTTGACTCAGTACAATCAGTTGCGTATGTTTTGAGACCCTAAAGGTGATTGAAATCTCTTTAAGAAAATAATTTGTTTTATTGTATGAACTTCCTTAAGTTTGAAATTTGCTTAAAACTCATTTGAAATTAAAGTGCATTCAGTGCTCAAATAGCGTTTAAAAAATAAGGTTGTTATCGGAATCTTGAGTAAATAGTTCATACTATGCTCATCGATGAAAGAATAAATTCATCAAAGTTCCTACCAAAAATGCTAGGTACCAAATTGGAAATACAAAACAAAATTATAAAGATTAAATATTAAATATATATACATATATAGGTATTTCTTATTAATAGACACATCAAATACATTTATTTGAACATTTCCTCTGCCTATACACACTCCTCTTTTTCTGTCTCTCTCCCTTTTTTGGTTTTGAAGTAATATGCTCAGTCTGTGTAGTTAGTTAGGATATTGGAATACTTTTAGACTATTGTAACAAATATGTTTGTCATATTATAATATAGACGTATATATTTGGCTACATGAAAAAACATATTTTATTTTGCACATTTGTCTCTTTTTAATTGTACAGTTACCTGGTGAAAGTACCATCACTTCCTGCTAGCACTCACGATACGTTTGTTTAATGGGATATTCGGTAACCTCAATGTACGAGTCCCTCGGATAAATAAATCTTTTTTATCAGCAATCCCTATTTCATACTTAATACCATGTAAAATTTTATATCTTGACATATAAACTCATGTTTACCCTAAAATAATCGTACTGTACAATACATTCTCTCAGTCTTAGCAATGTAATTTTAACAAGTTGTCTTGAACATTGTATTGTTGTCTGTATAAATTATTGTTTTATTAGATTGTTAAATCTTACTGTGTTTTTGAATTTTATTTAAAGTCTCTCTTGATGTTAAGGTCCACAATAGTTGTAGATAATGAACTTATTAACTTAAATTAATTCTCGAGTAATAATAATATTCCTTCGAATATTATTTTACTTGAAGGAAGTGTAATCACACCAAAAGAGGTTAATTTCCTGTACTTTACACCTCTTTTGGCTGTTACAACACTCTGACTACGAAGTGCTATCGAAAATCAAACGTCGAAAGATCGGTACATTTGTCGAAACTGAAAAATCCATAGGTATCTGCCTCGTGTATGACGATTTTATCGGCCACCTTATTGAGAAAAACAAATAAGTGTAATGTTGAACACCTCTAAACCTGGAAACAGTTTAAAAAAAATAAAAATGATAAGCAGTCAATTTATTGAAATTGTAGTGTAGAGTAATGGGGTAGGAAATAAGCAACCGCACACGCTGCAAAATCAGAGAGAGAATGAAAAGCTTTCCCCCTTGAAGGCATTACCTACCTCAGCTGCGGCCAAATGAGAAAGAATCTTGCTGAGCTAAAAGCTTTTCTTTCCCTTCCAAAAAAAAATGGCTTCTTTGAAACCCAAGGTTTCTGTGGCAAAAACTTAAGTTTAAGTATGCCCTATCGAAAAAGTGTACGTTTAAAAAAGTACATAATATGTTTATAAGAAATGACATAGGTAAGTGAAATGGGAAGATTTTGTTCAGAATGCATACTTTTGAAGTATAAACTCGCGTTGCATTTCCAGCTTTGTGTAGAATACGAAAGAACACACCATTAACTTTCGTTTGACAACTGGAAACGCTACGTCAGTTTGTATCTCCTAACATGTGTGTTTTGTACGAAAAAATTCTAATTTAACGTACTTACATGTCGTTTTGTACACTTTTTTTCGTGTATACAAATGCACAACTTTTGCTGTTGGGATATAAACGCTAACAAAATTTTCAATCTACATAACTTAATAGATAACAAACTCACACATGGCCGGTAAAACTTATTTTTGTTCAGCGGGGTATGCAAAACTAAATTATGATGTGGTTCCCCTCTCACCCAAACCTAAAAAATATTTAACAATGCACAGTACGTGTAGATAAATAATTTTTAAAATGTCAATTTTGCCTCAAATTTTTGTTTGTTGTCAGAAAAAAGAGTCATATTTTTTGATTGTGTTCCCAAACAGGGCATTGCACTGACTGGAATTTCCCTTCGAGGTTTTATATGTATATATATGATGGAGATAACACGGCACAGTTTTACCATGGGGTTGGGTGTCTTGACAATAGATGCCGGTGTGCTGGCGTACCAAATACCCTCCACCAATCAGATTTGCGGATGTAGCTAAAAGTGAAAACGAAATAGACTACACACAGTTCAGTTTGCACAAAACACACACTTTTTGCCTTAATTTTGTACTTCTTAGTTCTTACAAAGAAACGCTCATGGATACTACATAAGTTTTCTGATACGGGGGGACATTTAATTGATCGTATAAATTAATCTCCCCCTAATCTCCCGTCAAGCAGAGAGTTTCTATGTACATATGTACAAGCATGAAATGTGATTTACAGACTAGGTATACATAGGTGCTGATGATTATATATCACTATGCTAATTTCTTTTGCAGTTTGTCATGTTTCCTTTTATAATTATTTTTAGTTTTCCAATAAGAAAATAATGCTGTTGCAGATTATTATGGTTTTGACCAAGAATATCCCTTCCTTACCAGCTTACATATCTGCTTCCGTGGTTCCTAGTTATAAAAAAAATTAAAATAAACTTTTTTGATTCAAATTTGAAATATGTTAACTTTATACTGAAATACTTTTATTGTAGATGGCCTAAGAAGCGGCGGAAATTGAGAAAACTAAAAGCAGTCACACCTTATAGCTTTCAGCTGGTGGAAGCACTGGGTATGGTGATGGGGAATTTTTATCGGTTACCTACTGAGGAGCCTATTCCGAACATATTTTAGCCGTTGAACCTTTTGTCCCTATTAATTCTATTTCAAACCCTTAGGTATTTTACTAAACTATAAAGAAATCAGCCATGAGAGCATTATTTTTAGAGATAAGTATCAAAAATTACGCTTATGATGAAACTCGAACATACTTCACAATTTCGGATATAGGCCTACATAATGTGAACAAAACCACGTATAGGCTCGAAATTTTCATCGCTGATGTAAAATGAGTTAGCCTACGCACGTCTATTTATCGAGTTGTTTGTTACGCTGTAGTGCCAATTTCAGTTATCTACTCGAGAAAGACTTGAGTAATATTTTATCTGTGGTTTCTATGTAAAAGTACGAATATAAAAGAAACCACGAGTAACATCCGTATTCCAGAACGTTTCTTATAGTTAAGTGAGACTTAGTACTCGTTTAACCGGGTTTATCCTTAACTCGTACATAGTAATCACAGATAAAACATTACTTAAGTCGCGAATCTGTACTTGAGTATCGTTGTAGAATACTGTTGTAAGCACTTAAGTCTTTCTTAAGTAAGAGAATCGATTCTCGCTTTTTACGCTCATGCAATTCCAACGTAAGTAGCCTATCTATATAGGTCTTCAATAAACTAGAACAAAAATATTTTTTGTGCTGCCGTAAAAGATAACGTGTTCATATATAATTATGTATAATGAAAATAAGTTTACGTTTTTTTATTCTTCCGCAATTGAAAAGTGAACCAATGAAAAATATTGGAAGAAAAAATACCGAAGTAGTGTCTGTTCATGGGTAGTAACACGTGTTAAATTGTGATCAAAACGTGAACTTTTTTCCCATTATATAAATAGCTGAAAATATTGATGGTTTGCCATCACACGTAGCAAGAGCATCGCGTCCATAAAATATTCTGTTTATTTTAATTAAAATTCAAGCCTAATGACCCATATTGAAAAGTTCTCAATCGACAAAAATTATTTTTAAAATAGTGAGGTTTTCAAAGATAACCTGTTGAAAAAGGATGCCTCCTGTAGATTGTTCTTGCTCACTAATTTGTTGTAAATTTAGATTTATTAATTTATTTAATTACAGAACGTCTACCTATCTCTGGCCTAAAGACTTTTTGAACCCCATAGTGACATGCCACGAAGTTACCATTTCTTTTACTCCCGGAAACTTTTGCGTTGAGGCAAAGGGGGCTCAAAATTCCTTTACTTTTTCCTCAACTGATAGTAGATGGAATTATTTTTTAAGTCGGTTTTCTTTAGAAAATTTACTTATTACGCTGGGTGTGATATTAGCCCTCAGGGTTGGGTGTGGGTATGTTTTTCGTTTCATGTTCTCAGGAAAATTTTGGTACCAATAACTCAAATTCATATTTATATAGGTATATATATGTATATATAAAAGTCAATTTCTTATTTTCACTGTACAGGTCGCAATTTTTGTCCAATAATCACAAAATTT
The DNA here is from genome assembly GCA_011428145.1 of Ericerus pela. NCBI lineage: Eukaryota > Metazoa > Arthropoda > Insecta > Hemiptera > Coccidae > Ericerus > Ericerus pela. The sequence goes on from WOFM01000500.1 coordinate 120,222, forward strand.
GATACGAACATTTGTACTAAGTCAAGGACCAGACTTATTGATTTTGGTGCGGATTGGCTGGACGGTACCTCCGGTACCACCATTTTTGTTTTTATTTTTGGTATAAAATGCTCAATTTTGCATCAATAGCCACGAAATTCGAAATAAATATTTATTTCAATTTATTGTAGTAAGCTATTAATTTTGGCGCAGATCGGTCGGACGGTACTTCCGGTACCGCTATTTTTGTTTTTATATTAGTCATAAAATACGGAATTTTGGAACCATATGTATCTACGAAATTTGAAACAAATATTTATTATATGTTACTGTAGCATGCTACTAATTTTTGTGCCGATCGACCGGACGATACTTCCGGTAAAGCTTATTTTTCCTCTTTTCTTTCTAATTTTCATTAACTTTTCTTTATACCAAAATTAACCACATTCTCATTTTTTCTTTTTTTTATTTCATAACTTTATTATATTTCTTTGGTTTTATTCAAAATTGTATAATTATTTACCAAACTTCATCATTTTAATTAAATTTCCATTAGGTACAAGAAATAACGCTTTTAAATATCATATTGTCTGATAATTTTTCAGCAGCTGACAAATTTCGTACAATCATAAGATACCATTAACGCATATAAACTTACAGACAATAAAATTATTTTGACCATAAAAATTGGTAATTCTTTTTCTCGAAAACCTATTTTTTCTAGCGTGGCCTGCTGCGTTAGAGTTTTTATTTTTGTTTTTCATACCTACTTGAGAATTTTTTTGGAGGCGGGATTCATCAGGTTTCGAAGGGGTTTAGGCCCCCTTGTGTGTCTCTCAATTTTGCCTCTGCTTTTATAGTCCTGTCAAGTAAAGTATTTGAGACGAAATTAATATCTAGCAAATGTTTGACGCCTCGAATACAAAAATGCTCAACCTCCAGGCGGTGTGGTTCCTTCATGAGGGTTCAAATGTGTGACTAATTTTAATTTTTTCAAATTTTCAAAATGATCCAGCGATATATGTTTAATAAAAATGACTTTATTATAAAATAATGTTAGCTATTAGTCCAAGAAATACATGTTTGAAACTATGGTTTTGGGGAAGGTTTTCAGTGGCAGGTTCAGGGGGAAATAAATAAATTCCCCTCAATTGCCAAAAAAAGAAAAAAGACGAGAATTTAAGGAAAAAAAATGAAAGTATGTCCACAGAATCTATATAAAAACCATTAAAAGTGTGTTGAAGAGCAGAAAAAGAAAAAAGGTTCAGCTCCGTAAAATTTGTTGTGACTTCGCCTTCTAATTGACACTTTGAAGCCGTCAATGGGAAGTTGTGGGGAAGTCTTGAAAATCAGCGCGATTAATGGGTCTTGGGAAGTAGTTTTCGAGATTATATTTTGCACCCTAAATTTTTTGCGAGAACCTCAATAAAAAAAGCTCAAAAATGGTTTTTTGCATATATCTCAGTTCCAGTGCACTTCTTCCTGAAAATATCCAAAAAATAGACCTACATTTTTATTAAATTTTGAAAATTTAACTAACTTTTCGGCGCTCCAGCGGGCATTCTACAAAAAAATTATGAAATCATAATTGTCGAAAATTAATTATTCTTCAATTAGTTAAATAAATATTTTTTGGTAAAAGTGCACTGGAATAGAGGTATAATATATAGAAAATAATTTTTTAAACATGTTTTTTAAGGTTTTTTTAGGTTCCCAAAAAAAATTCTATAGTGCAAAATATAACCTCGAAAACTACTCTCCAAGACCTCTTAATTGCCCCAGTTTCCAAAACTCCCCCAAAAATTTTTTCAAAAACTTCTTATTTACCGGATCATATATAAAAGTTGGGATCAATAAAGTTTCTGTAGGTAGATAAGTTTTTTTTTTCGTTACCCTCATAGAGACTTACATACAGTGTGGTAAAGAAGGTTATTTTTTTTTTAAATCTTGATAATCTGTGAACTATTGTGATTGCCCATTAGGAAGCTGAAATACTGATAATTAATTTCCTTTACTTGGAACACTACATGTAGGTTTATACAGGTTTGATATATGATGCGTTTGCAACCTATTGATGGAAAATCGTAGTTGGTATGCTAATTTATCTGTTCGTGTGTTTGTCAGTATTCATTTTCAGGTTCCCAATAGTAAGAAATATTTCCAGTTATTATGATTTTGCAGAAAAAAAAAAAAAAAATACCCGTGTGGAATACCTTGTCGTGAAAAGATATTCACACAAGAAGGCTTTCTACAGTATTTGCGTGTTCTGCCACTTCATACGTAAAGTATGGGAGAGCCAAATCCTCGGCGAACACTGGCGATTTTTGAGCCGGTTCTGAGAGTTTATATACCGAATTTGGCACACGCACACGGACACACATACGTATGTATGAATACGTAATTATGTCATACGCTGCGTCGTTTCCTGTCTCTGCTGAGATGATAAGAAACGACGCAGTGCGTTTGGTACCGAGTCGTGACATTACCGAGATCATTATCAGGTAATTGATCTCGACTCGAATGATGTATCTTACCTGTACGTACGTACAGGTACGAACATACAAACGCGTTCGTGTGTATTTAGTTTAACGTCATAGAGACGAATATTGCCAGCCTTTGGGCGGCGACTGTCGTCGAGGGGTGCAAGCCCCTAAAACCTCATACGAGTAATGTCCCCACAGCTACTCCCCCCCAGTTTTCGCGCCGCGAAAATGATAAGTCGCGTGCCTGGGGGGACTTATCGAGTCTACTGTCTTTGGTCTCGTTCCCACTTAGCGAGGGCAGACCCTACCGCGGCCCCGACGCATTTGTATGACTGCTTCCTTGCGTCTAAACGGGCCTGGTAGGCGTCCCTGCTATTCTGCCCCCTTCTTCTCGGCGGTCGTTGTCGTTGTGGAGCCGGATGATAGGGATGGGAGCGGTAGGACAGGCGTGGGTCGACTAACGTCAGGGGCCTTGGTCTTCGGTACATCGGGGAGTTCGAGTTCCCAGATGGACTGTAGGCCAGGCTTGCAGTGGGGGGAGGGCGTGGAATGCGCACCTCTTCCACCTGTTGTTGTTGGTTCACCTCCATCCTCGCCAGGGCTAAGGGCTCTGGAGGTGGGTTTGCCACTTCCGGTGCTCTTTCTGGCGACTTTGGGGGCGAGATCAACGGAGGAAGGGGGGCGGACATTATTTTAACTATGTCCGCCGCCGAAGTCGTATCCATGAGCAACTCGTTCTCGATTTGCTCCAATTCCTTTTCGCGTTCCGTCTGTTCCTTCGTCTTGATAGGCTGAGGTACAGGCGGGACTACGAATTGGAAAGGCTGGTTCGAGGACGGGGTGCTGGATGAGGACGACATGAGGAAGGAAATACAAGGTACAAAAAAACAAAGAAAGAAGAAAAGAGAAAAAATTATGAGAAAACTTTTCGGCGTGTTCTGGTCGACAGTCGAAAGGCGTATGAAAAACTTTGCGAGAACAATTTCGATCGCAGCTTTATTCCAAGTCGTTATCTTTTTTCAGACTTGTTCGGAGGGGATAGTGCATTCAATATTCTTTAGCTTAAAAGTTTCCGGTTAAATTTGGTTAAGTACGAGCAGAGTTAAGCGTGTTTGAATTTTCGTACTTTGAATTTTGTATTTCACAAAGGAATGCACTCTTCGTTTGTGACGTCACGATCTATTGACTATTTTATTATCGGTATTGTTTGTCAATAGAAACACGTTGCAATGTTTTTCTTCCGTATTGCACGTGGATTTGTTTATTCGTGTCGTATTTTTATTGTACGCACTTTTTTCTGCTTATCTGAAGAATTTCTATTGTTACGAATATTCTCAGATTCTCGTACGTCTTTTTGTGCGGGTTTGTATTTTCCGCTGCGGATATTAACTTTCGTGAATATTTTTAGTTTCTCCGTGCCAATCTCTCGGATTTTCGAGTTAGAATTTGGTTTTTCTGCTTTCTGCTGCCAAGGGGCCTGCCTCTTTTTTGTGGGCACAAGGGGGCCGACGGATCGTATTGTATTTTGATGATCTCGTCATTGAACTTCACCGTTTTCTTTATTTTTATTTTTTCTTCTGGTGATTTCTGTGATTTATCACCTTTTTCGACTGAGTTGTCCTCAACTTTTCGTGGTTGTGTTGTTTCGGACTGTTCGGTCTGTTCTTCCTCTATTTTTTCCTTGTGTGTCGTCTTCCTTGTTGCTCTTTGGAGCATTTTCTTGTCGTCATTTATAAGGTATGCAGGTTTCAATCTGTCAATTGAAATCGTTCTTTGTTCGCCTGCAATTAGTATCACGAAATTCTTGTCATTTCGTGATACGACCTTATAAGGACCGGCGTATGGTTTCTCCAACGAAGATCTTATTTTCTCGTCTCTGACAAACACATGAGATGTTGTGGCCAAGTGTTTGGAGACATAAATCTTTGGTTGGCCATGACGAGCTGCCTGGTTTAGAAAGTTGTTAGCGTCAGTCCGTATGTCTTGGACGAGCGTTTCGGGGCTAATTTCTTTCGAATGGGTGAAAAAGTCCCCTGGTAGGCGTAGCTCTTCGCCGAGCGCTAACTGCGCTGCAGAGTGACCCGTGTCCGTTTGAAGAGCAGATCGAAGGCCCAAGAGGATGGTTGGTAATATGTCAACCCATCTCTTGGTGTCGCAAGCCATAATGGAGGCTTTTAAAGCTCTGTGCCATCGCTCAACTTTTCCGTTTGCTTGAGGATGGTAAGCTGTGGTGTGATTGTGTTGTACACCAAGCTTCTTAGACAGCTCTTGAAAGAGCGAGCTTTCGAATTGACGACCCTGGTCCGTAATGATGACTTCAGGTACGCCATAGCGGGCAATCCAGGTGTCGTATAACCTGGCAGCTACCGTGGGAGCTGTCATCTCATGGAGAGGAACTGCCTCTGGCCATCGAGTTGCTCTATCGATCATCGTTAACAGGTATCTGTGTCCTTGGGATGGGGGTAATGGACCCACCAGATCTATATGTATTGTTTTGAACCGCTCCGTTTGTTTAAAAGATTTGAGAGGCGACCGAGTATGTCTTCCTACTTTGGACTCTTGGCAATTCAGGCAACTGCGAGCCCATTTGTTGCAGTCGGACTTCATCCGAGGCCAAACAAATCTTGATGATACTAGTCCAGCAGTGCATCTTGGTCCAGGGTGCGATAGATTGTGCACACTACTGAATGCCAATTTGCGATACTTTGTCGGCAGGAATGGCCTATTCTTGCCTGTACTAATGTCGCATGTGAGTAAAACATTAGTACCAGGGATTTTCCTTTGTCTCAATTTGAGAGCTGTGTCATCGTTCGACAACAGTTCCTGCAATTCTGCATCCCTTAACTGTTCTTTGGCTATTTCAGCGTAAGGTAATTGAGACGGTGCCGAGATAGCTTCGATCCTACTAAGAGCATCAGCTGGAGTGTTGAGTTCTCCACTTATATACTGGATGTCCGTAGTCAACTGTCCTATGTAGTCCAATTGTCGAGCTCTTCTCGGGGAAGCTGGTTCTGTCTTTTGCGTGAAGGCATGTGTTAGGGGTTTATGATCTGTATACACAGTGAAACATCTACCCTCTAATTGGTGCCTGAAATGCTTCAACGCAGCGAATATTCCCAGTAACTCCCTGTCGTATGTGCTGTAGTTCTTCTCGGTTTTTGATAGCTTTCTGGAGAAGAAAGCGAGCGGTAACTTTTTGTCATTGTCCTTTTGGTACAGTGTTACACCAATAGCAAAGTCGGACGCATCAGTTGCGACACATAATGGCAGACTTTCGTCTGGGTGAGCTAGTAGAGTTGCATTTGCCAGTGTTTCTTTTATGTTTTCGAAGGCTTTTTCAGCTTCTTCAGTCCAATCGAGTGGAGTCTTATCTTTCTTTTTATTTGTTTTTATCAATGCAAACAGCTTACTTTGTTCGGCTGCAGCATTTTTAATGCAACGTCTGTAGAAATTCACCATCCCCAAGAAGCGTCTTAGTTCTGCTACGTTGGAGGGTTTCGGGAATTTCAATATGGGCTCTACCTTGGTCTTCAGAGGGGAAATGCCTTCGGTCGAGACTTGATAGCCGAGAAAGTCAATCCTGGATTGTTTGTATAAACTTTTTCCAACATTGATAGTAAGTCCAGCAGCGTGTATACGTTGTATAATGGTTCTTACATTCTTCTCGTGCTGTTGCTCACCGCTTTCTGAGCAGATGCATATGTCATCCAAATATGCATAGGCAAACGGCAAATCCATAAACAGTCCATTGATGAATCTTTGGAAAGTTTGTGCTGAATTACGGAGTCCAAACGGCATTCGAAGGTATTCGAATAGCCCAAAGGGGGTTATGACCGCTGTCTTTGGGATGTCCTGTTCGGCCATTGGAATTTGGTGGAATGCCCAGTTAATGTCGATTTTTGTGAACATCGTTTTACCCTTCATATTCGCATTGAAGTCCATTATGTTTGGGACTGGATAGCGATCTGGAACTGTTTTGGCATTTAAGGCCCTGTAGTCTCCAACGATTCGCCACTCTCCACTGGCTTTTTTGGTCATGTGGATTGGGGAACTCCATGAACTTTTTGAGGGGCGGCATATGCCTTCTCCTATTATGCGATCATAGTATTCCCGTGCTGCTTTGAGTTTATCAGGCAGTAACCTGCGGGCTCTAGCATGGCAAGGCGGTCCTTTTGTTTCTATGTAATGAACTGTGTCATGTTTATAGGTCGGATGCCTGCGAATCGATGGTTGAGTGACTCCAGGATAGTCTGACAGAATCCGTAAGAATTGTTCGTCGACTTTAGTGCAACTGGATATGTTTGTGTCCAGTTGGTACGCTAGCGTTTTGCCTTCCACCCATAGACCGGTTTGGTTGTCTATGATTTTTCCATTTTTAAGGTCGATGACCAGACCGTAGTGCGCGAGGAAATCTGCACCCAGGATCGGAGTTGGAACGTCCGCAATTGTGAAGGACCACGTCATGTCTCTTCGCAAACCGATGCTTACTTTGCTGGATTCTATTCCGTAAGCTGGAAGGTTTTGACCATTCACAGTTCGGAGGTAGTATTTCGGAAGAAATGCCTTTTGGTTTTTATCTACTGGCAAAATGCTCAAGTCAGCACCTGAGTCAATTAGGTAACGTCTCCTATTTGTCCTGTCCTTGATGAACAGGCGGCGTGAGTATTTTTTCGAGGGATCTTCAGCCGCATAGACGACCCCTCTTTCTAGTTTGACGACTTATTGTATGATTTACCCCACCATTGGCATCTGTTGTTGCACTTGGTGGCCTCTGCGCCAAACCAATTATGAAAAAAGCAGGATTTATCGTCCCAGTTTTGAGACCGGGGTTTGGGGGACGATGTTCTTCTTGGGGGAGTTGGACTCTGACCCCTGGTAGAATTGCTCTTGCGGTCTCTGGACCTGGATTTTCTGTCATTACTTCTATTATTGCTCCTGCTTTTCGAGCGGTTGTTGTTTCTACCATTTCTTGGATTATTATTGTTTTTCTTCTTTATTTCACTAGTCAGCTGAGCTATTTGGGCTCTAAGCTGAGCTAGTTCTCCGGTCTCTGCCGATACTGCACTTATCGAGGATGCTGATCTCGAGTGTTCTAGTGCATTATCGGCGCTCTTTGCTAGGAAGTCTAGGTCCTCGGAAGTGTTGATTACCGTGGTACCTATGGCTGCCAGACACTGCACAACATGTTGGGGAAGTTGTTTGCAGAACTGGTTTCCAAAAACTGACGGTGACACTATATTATCGGCCTTTTGTCTGAGTTTGGCCATGAAGATGGAGGGTTTGTCGTCTCCTATCTTCATTCCACCCATTACATCATCAATGATTTGGTTCTGAGTTTTACCAAACACATTTCTTATTTTTCTGCAGAACCAACTATATTTATCTGCTTCCGCCGGAGGGCATTCCATGATATCCGGAATGCGGCGTATTATTTCTGCGGGCATGCCGCTACAAATGTGTGAGTATTTTTGGTCGTTTTGCAGATTCTCTGTCTTAAAACGACCCTCGAGGAGAGTTAACCATAATTCCACTTCATTTGGTAGAAAGTCCGGAATCTCTATCCTCCGTCTTTGGACAACAGGGTTCTGCAATGTTTGCAGTTGCAACAGCTGCAACAGCTGTGCATACTTCGGGGGTCAACTGTGGCTGACCACTCCCGGCTGCTCCTGTTTGATTTGATGATGGGTTCGGGTTCGTGTTTCCGTTGGGCATCGTGTGCTGGACTTCTCTATTTGTACTTTCAACAAAGAGTCTTCCAGACTCCGTGGGTTGTCGGTCTGGGGTTGAATGGTCGGAGTCTTGGCTCAAAAGACGACCACTTCTTAGGGTTCGAGCTGTTGTTTCGTTTGGGTTAGCAACAGCTCCCAAACGCAAGGCTTCCGGCCTCCGGATCCGTTTTTGTTTCTCCGGAGTCTCAAAGACTTCAGAGTCTCTGGTCGAAGCTGGAGAAGTTGGCGGATGAGGGCAACTTTGTTCCTCCAGGTCTACTCGTCTTGGTTCCCTTCCGGCAAATATATTTGGAAGGGGGGGTGTAATTTCCCACTTTCTAAGTCAAGACCTCTGCTTCGACAGCCAAAGGTGTCTAGATCTTGTAAAAATTATTTGTATTACAAGCGAGTTACTCGCCAGCGCACCGCGCCTCTTTTTAGTTATAGCGCAACGCGCCTCTAGACACCCACGACGTAGCCAAAAAATCACGTCGGGGTCACCACTGTGGAATACCTTGTTGTGAAAAGATATTCACACAAGAAGGCTTTCTACAGTATTTGCGTGTTCTGCCACTTCATACGTAAAGTATGGGAGAGCCAAATCCTCGGCGAACACTGGCGATTTTTGAGCCGGTTCTGAGAGTTTATATACCGAATTTGGCACACGCACACGGACACACATACGTATGTATGAATACGTAATTATGTCATACGCTGCGTCGTTTCCTGTCTCTGCTGAGATGATAAGAAACGACACAGTGCGTTTGGTACCGAGTCGTGACATTACCGAGATCGTTATCAGGTAATTGATCTCGACTCGAATGATGTATCTTACCTGTACGTACGTACAGGTACGAACATACAAACGCGTTCGTGTGTATTTAGTTTAACGTCATAGAGACGAATATTGCCAGCCTTTGGGCGGCGACTGTCGTCGAGGGGTGCGAGCCCCTAAAACCTCATACGAGTAATGTCCCCACAACCCGTCTTCACCCAGAAAGACTGAGCGTCAACGCTAATGCTCCCGCTCAGCATCAACATTTTTTGATGGTGTGCTGATAGGTGAGTATTTTTATATGTCAATGCTCCATGGTCAAAACTCAATGCTCATGTCGCGTCTTCAGCCTTAGTCCGTGTGATAGTTATAAAATTTTTGTCAGGTGTCTCCATCATTTTGATGTGTCTCTGATTGCAAATATTCGCAATTCTATTGTGCCATCGTCATTATTGTTATTACCGACTAGGTATTGATTTTGATGTGGAGACGAAATACTGCTTCAATAGTTTATGGCTGAAAGCATCTTCCATAAGTAAAATTGCTGCGCTATAGGTAATAGTCGTCAATTGTAAATAGATGTCTCAAGAATTAATGTTGTAATACTGGTATACCTATTAAGAAAAACTTGAGTCAACTATAGACCTGTTACTGCCTTTAAAATGCGGGAATAGTAACATGGTCATTATTGTAACAATTTGTACGCCGTAAAATACTGGGCAATATTTTATTGAACAAAATACCGTTCATGTGACATTGGGCTGTGTTATTCTTGCAGTAAAAATTAAATTCTTATGAAAAAATGTCAGAAATTTATGATTTTTTTTTTTGAATTCTGAACTCCCTTTCATTAGAAATCATTTTTTTTCTATACGAATTGAAGGTCAGGAGTAATGAAGTTCGTTTAGAGAAAATTATTTGGCTGGATATAAAGTGTTTGTAGAACCCACATTTTGTTCTTTTGTTTTTCATTAAAATATTAAATGATGAATTACATACTTAGAACCTACCTATGCATCATTTATACTGCGATCCGAACTCAGTGGCTTTCAAGCACCATATTTGAACTTCGTCTTGATTTTTACAACACATCGAGTAGACACCTTCGGATTTAGTAAATTTAGCACAACGTTGGCATAGATCTTGAAGGTCAATCTGTTTGAAAAAAAAGAAAGAATAAGATATAGGTACCAACCATAAAACCATTAAAATGCAGTAATGCCAAATGTCACTTAATTTGGCAACGCTGCTGTTAACGTCTACAGGGCATTTTCCCCATTGCGGGTTGCATACCATTCTCCTAATTTTTATGTGACACGAACATAATTTTATGTTTAAAATACACCTGTAGTCCAGAAAAGATGGAAATCTTATTCTGGAAAGTTGCCGTAGTTTGTTTCTTCCCTCCAATCTTTAGGGATGAGTGTCCTTAATAACATACTAGAACTCTCAACTACTACCCCTCTTCTTACAGTGAGAATTACAGAAAATGTGCCGCTAAATCAGTTTTTTGTAATTTTTTCGGGAAATATTGACTATAACGGGAGAATAGTTCAGTCAAAAAATGTTTAACATTAAAAAGATTCGTATCATTTTTTATGTATGACGCTTCCCGACCCTAAAAAGTGAGCCTGAAAAATACGACTTTTTGTACTCAGTGTATGAAGCTTAATACCAGAAAACGTGAAGTTTACCAGTTAAAACTTGGTACAAAATTTGCCATAACTCTAAAACTATTGTTCCTACCAACTTGTAGTTGATGAAGTTCTAGCTGAAAATTTTAACTTTTTCTCCTTTTTGACGGTGTCACATAAAAATCAAGCGCACAGAAGATACCATCCTGCCATGCGTAAGAAAATGCCCTATAATATTTTAAATTCGCACGTAAGCGAGACTATTCATTCAAATTAGAAATCATTAGTCGGCTCATCCTTAATTGTTTACGCAAGTTTAGACATAAATTTTCAAATGATTACTTTGTATGGAGTAAGCATTTCCCTTTGCATCATATTAATATAGCCTATCAAAAAATCAACTTTACAAATTTTTCTATGGTTGAAAGGTAGACCATTTTTACGCATCAACATATTCATTAAATAGAAAATTTTATACGTCTAAACAGTAGTTCTTTATGAGATGGACTGAGTACATTTTTGTGTACTAAAAATTATTAGGCATACAGATGCATTTTACACATTTTCTCATTCCACAGTTATGCTTAGCCTACAGAATAGCCTATAATTAATTTTATTATAATTTTTTAGGCATTGACAATTTATGCTTATGAACGCCCACGTATATAGGTAAAATACATAAGCTATAGATGAAAAAGTTCTCAATTCCCCTAAACATTTTTGACTAGATTTTGTCTGAAAGGTTAGCCTAAGAGATACCTACCTAATCAATTATGGGCTACATTGGTTGTTTTGCATTGAAATACTCCCATCTGTTACCTTGGAGAATACAAACCTAATAAGCCTCTTTGGTTCTTTATGAATTCGCTGAATTTATTTTTGTTTTTTTTTCGTATAATATAATCCCTTTATAACATAAATTATTGACAGTAACTAATTGTTGAGGCAAGATGACTCATTTATTTTAGTCAGCCTTGAGCCCTTGACTTTCAAGACATTTATTTAGTAAATTTTTTCATTATTTTTAATGTGATAGCATTTTTTCTTTTGTTCTAGGAGTTTTAAAACGAAATCAATGGTCCTTTTTTAAAATGAAAATGTTTCACAAATATCAATATTCCATCATTCTTATTTAACATTATTTTTACATAATACATTGATATTCAATTGCTACATCAATATTGATCTTGCATTAAAAAAAAAGTCAAATATGGTAAATCCATTGAAAAATACAGTAATATTTTCAAAACTTCCTTCACTTGATAATATGAAATGAAAATGAGTAAATATCGATTGTTGCTTGATATGATTTTTTTTATTTGAAAACAACAAACGGTTGAATTTAAAGATGTCATGAACCCATGAATTTAGTTTTTCAGTCCATTCATATTATTCAAATAAGAAAATTATTGACTTGAAATCATTATGGTTATAATTTTTGTTCAAAATATGTGATTTTATGTAATTGGTTGAAATCATAACTCCAGAAAATGTAAGTTATTTTGATCATTCAATGAATTTATCCTGGTTGATCAAATTAGTACCCACTGTCATGCAGAAAATAAAAATGTTATCACATTAAATGTTCCAATCCTGATTTTATTATTTTATGATAAGTAATAAGAAGTCATTTTTCATTTATAGAATGAAGTAAATTATAACCATACCTCACTCTCAGTTGACACACACGTGTTAGCTCGAATTTCGTGGTATACATTCCACGTTGGGAATGGCGGATAAGCATCCAAATTTTCGTACGCCATAAAAAATAACATCATCGCAAGCAACTGTTGAAAAATATGTGAGAAAATTTAAATATTTATTTTCAAATAATGTAGCAATAATACTTGTGGGGACTCTACTCGTATAAGGTATAAGGGCTCGCACTCCTTGAAAATAGTCACTGCCAAAAGGCTGCCATATTATTTGTCTCTTTGATATTAAACAAATAAAACACACATACATTTGTATGTTTTTACCTGTGCATACATAAAGGTAAAGCCGGTCCCACACGATGCGCGTATTCGGCGAACATTCGGCATTTGTCTACATTCGCGCATCATGTGGGAGAAATGCCAATGCGAATGTTTGGCATTGCAGAACATTCGGCAAACATTCGTCTAGGTTCCGGCAGTTGTCGGTAGGTAAGTAATTCGCGAGTCAAAGGGATGACGAATATTTGAATGCTTGCAGATGGCTCCTACATGACGTGCGTGAATAAGTTAGTACATTCATGGTGTAATGTAGGAGCCACAAAGCAACGAGGCAAATGTTTCGGCCGAATATTTGCCGACTAAACATTCGCCGAATACGCGCATCGTGTGGGACCGGCTTAAGAAACAATGTTTGAGCAGTGATTAACTGCCTGATAACAATCTTGGTGATGTCACAGCCCAGTACCAAGTGCGCTTCATTGTTTCTTATCACAATACAAAATAAGAAATGACGTAATTAGATGACATAATTTTGTATGTATATGTACATATATGTGTCTGTATGTGTGTGCCAATTTACTTATTTGTTATTTCTACACCAACAACTTTTTCTTAAGGAAAATGATTAGTAATGTGATCAAAAAATTTTTGAATTAATTCAAATCTAAACAGTCCATTTAATTGGGCCTAAAACTTAAAATATATTTCTTGAAAAGTACTTAAGGTATGACAAAAATTGTATGGCATAGATCGAATTCAAAAATGAGAGGAAAGTTGTAATTTTACAAGTATCGTAATAGTACACATTGGGCTTCGATCATTTGGTACTGGATACGAAGGTAAACACACAAATCCATACCAACAATAACACCTACAGTCCTAAAACGGACATGAGTTTGAGTTTCACTCGATTTCATTGGATTTGTAGAAATGTACTTAAATAACTTTAAATTCACAGGACTAAGAAACCAAAAACATGAAAAATTTCCCAGGTTTCACACTTTGTAAGAATAAGAGGGCATTGAAAATGAATAACAATAAAAAAAATAAGGAGTTATTCATTTTTATACACTTTTATTCTACTCATTCAATTTGTTGAAATACACCGGATGACCAACTTCACCGCTGCTTTTACGTGTTGCGAGACACACACTTACACTTACATCCATTTTTATCAGTTGTTTTTTCAATTTTTGTTTGTTTCTGTCTTGGAAAAAAAAGTAAGAAATTTTATTTTGTCTGTATTTTCTTCTTCAAATTATAAAAGCATATTTTTTAAAAACTGTTTTTAACCTGACTTATTCGTTTTCTTTCATTTTTGTATTCGTTTCATAAAAAACAAAACAGCGTTACCACCTCCACTTTATATTTTGTTACCATTTTCTCCTACCCATTTTTTACCATTGTTATCTACTTCTTCGCTAACAATACACGCATAAAACACTGGTAAAAATTAGGTGGCGGACACTTTTTCACAAACTGACTTGAGAAGCATTTTCAATGCTAAAAATCTATCCATTAAGGTTACACACCCTTCTTATGCAGATAATTCCGAATATTGGAGTCAATTGGTGGCTAATTGAATAGATGTGGAATAAAAAATTCTCGTGGTGCACGCACGTATAATTGTGTGTTCCTCTAACTTCATTAACCATGAGAAAGACATTGCCCACTGTCTGCTTTTCAAGATTAGCCTAAGTGATCTGCAATACTTTGGGTGCCGAGGAAGCTCACCAAGCGTATCCACAAAAGATCCCGCATGCCATTAGACTATCTATTCTCAAAAGCTCTAAGTTTTTTTATTTTTTTTTTTTAGATATCGCAGCAAAGGGCAAAACGAAAGTATCTTATTTTTAATCGAATTTCCCTCCTATTCAAATCTTCGTTCCTTTCCCCGTTTGATGCATTTTTATCTCGTCAAAACCTTGATTAAAATTCAAAATTAATCGAAGCACCTTTCCTCTTACAAATTATTCCGTTTGTTGATTTTACTTCTCTATGACCATGTAAAAATATTCGAACCTATATCATTTAATTGAACCTTGAATTTGACCATTCCTGAGTACAAGCGACCATGAGCAGAAATTTATTTTTATACTTAATTGAAATATTGAATAAATAAATAAATAAATAAATAAATGAAATAAAATAAACTTCGTATCTCCACATTATGCAACCTCGAACTTAAAATAAGCTGTTTTTGTCACAACAGAAACGTTAAATTTACCCTTCATACGATATAAGATTGAGCATGAAGAAATTAATCACATAAATGCTATCTAAATAAGTACTCATCACTCAAGCTTTCAGTAATTCAAATAAAATTTTTTTTCCTTCTTGTATGCGAGAAATTATTCTATAATTTATACGATTACAAAATTCGGTCGTGAATGAGATACAGAATTTAAAATTCATAATCATGAATTGCATTCGATCTACCTACGTAATTTTGAACCTTTCATTGCGTTCTCACTTCCGGGAATATGTTTTTCCACTACCCATACGAACTGATTAAAAAGAATTTTTGTCCGAATGATTAATTATTATATTATGTTATTTTCATGTTACAAAATTACAAGTAATTAGTACCTTATGTATCAGTTGTGCCATATTCTGCATATAACGACGAGTTAAATTTTCTCAGGTGAAGAAAATCTTGTAGAAAAGAATATTATGAGATCTAGACCCAAGGCTTGAGCTGGACACTCCGTGAACGTTATAGTCTCAAAAAATATAATATGTCTCCATGTTTCAAGAAATTCAGCTTTTTTTTTATGATAACCTATTACCTACTCCATTAGCTGTTGCAGATCTGTTTTTCCGCCAGAGCTGCATACAGGATAATGGAGGGCATTCATATTTCGTACTCGTATACGTCGACTTCCGGACGCAAGATGTACGTTGGCAACACCAAAAATTCATTATTCCAGCCCTGAAATTAATTTTTCCATTCCAATTGACTGTTTGCCTTCATTTACAAATTACAATTACAACATTTGGCAACTCTGAAACTAAACTCGGCGCCTATGTTCAAACTGCCAGGATTTCCCTAGGTGGGCTAATTCCATGTATAGAGAAATGAAAACGGAAAGCGGGCAATAAGATTGGCGATGGTAATTTATGAAGTTTGTTATAAATTCTAAGAGTAAAAGTGATAAAACAAATAAATGGTCCTGATTTTACCGTTACTCAAGTGTAGGGGCCAATGAGAAACTTGAGATCCTGAATAGGAGCATTATCGAAAAAAATTTTTGATAACCCTGGACTAATACCAACCCAAAAGTAGTGGGGTTATAATGCTACAAAATATTTTTGCCTTGTAATATTAATTGTGAATCCTTATAGAATATCGTCTTGTGGTGTTTTGAACTTCCTTCTGTCATTTTATTTTTTTCGTTTTCAAAGATTATATATTGCATGAGAATGTAACCTTGAATTGAAGTGGGTTTTTTTGGGTGTATGTTCCTGAAAATTTTATCGAATCGTATCAATATGCAACGTTTATGGAGGCGTTCTGTCATTTCTTATGGTTAGGTTGCCTAGTGATTGATAAATAATTATTGGACATGCATGTAGGGTTCGAATTTGCTAAAATCCCAAGTCATTTTATTAGTTAGGTAGGTATGTTCTTTATATTCATTTGCAAAAAAAAGTTCTAATGTGGACTGACAACACTTGTGATGAGTTGCAAACATAACGACGTCACATTTCACCACTAGCTATGTTCTTTTTTGCACATTGTTGTGAAAAATTGTGATAATTTCACAACCGTTGTGAAAATAGGTACGACGTTCTTTTCGCTTTAGTGTGCGTCATTAAAATGTGGAAAAATTTAATAACGTTAGAAAAGCTGTTTTTTCGCGCTTGCTATGAGAAAGTTGTGGTTTGTTGTCACAGTTTTTTACACTTACTTGAAAGGTGGCGTGAACAAATTGTGAAGTTATGTAGTTCGCTCATTTTATCAGAACTATTGTCGATCTACATCAAAACTTTTCACAGCAAATGGACATAAAGAACATTACTATTAATTGTTGTTGACAAACAAACAAATGCAACAACTCTCACAATTTTTCACACTTACTCTGGTGTAGGTGTAAGCTAACTGTGACAATAATCCACAACCTTCTCACCGCAAGTGCAAAAAAACAGCTTCTCTGACATCATGAAATTTTTATGGTGTAGGTACACAGATGCAAAACGAACGCCATATTTCCCAGTAGTTGTGAAGTTGTCGCAACTTTCCTCAGCATGAGTCAAAAAGAACATAGCTTTTGCATTTGATCATTTTTTTTTTTTCATTAAAAACTAAAATTTCTTCCGAAATTTTGATTTGAAAAAGGGAGCATCTTAAAGTTAGCTAAATTAAGCTAGGTATTTACCAAACCACTGAAAACTCAGACATACTAACCTCTATTCATGATAAGAAGTGTGTGACATTGTAAACCATACCCACACTTGTCTGCTTCAAACACGATATTCGCTTACTCCACAAAATAACCTCAATTGATATGCTTATTATTGTATAATATTGTGAATCTGTACATTTTGTTCTCTTGCAAGCGACTGCCACATCGAAAGTTGATTTTGACATCACGCACTTCTCAATATTAGTCTCATTCATTGTTACATACATTAGTGAGAAGGGTGTTTGAATAAATTTGATAGATTCAACTCATAAAATAACTGAAACAAAATTACTGCGCATAACATTTGACTTCTTGTAACAATCAAATTATTAGATTAAACCACATAATAAACTCAGCTATTGAGCCCCTTAATGTATTATTGTTACAATAGAAGTGATCTCTTTAATTTAGAGATTCACTTAATTAATGTCTCCATTGACTCCCAGATAAATACAATTCTGATCTGGATGTATGTATTTAGGAACTGTGCGATTTACACGGCCATTGAGATAAAATTTGACCAAGGAGGAAAAAATTTATGGGGCCCCCAAAAAATTGTAAAATGCATCTACGTTTGGTGGTCGAATGATGATGTGGGAAAATGAGGCGATTTTGATAGACTGGAATGTCTAATGAGTGAGATGGAAACATGGTTTGTGTGGTGTCAAATTAACAGGTGTCCACATGAACTGATTGTGAGAATACGTGTATAAGGTGCATGATTTATACAACGCAGTATGACGATATATTGAAGTGAACTATATAAGTGAAAATATATGTTTACAATTAGCCTAAACAAAGTAACTACAAATTTTGTGAATTAGGTAGCTCATGCTGACCTAAGTTTCCTCACTTTGGCCTCGGGTATGCGTGGAACCAATTAGGCCAACAGCTTTACAGCCTTGTGGGCGATTTATGGGCTGATTTGTATTCATGAGCATTGGTTCTCCTCCGATGCGTTGTCTGCACTTTAACGCACCTGATTTAGTTTATACCTTAGTAAGACTTTTAGTTGGTTGTTTGGTTAGTAATGGCTGACTTTCGGTCTTGATAAATATTCAGCCGGTTGGCTCTTGAGTTGATTAATACTTTCTGTCTTTGGGTCAAAAAGTCGAGAGGAATTACCTAAGCGTGGAAGTGAAGAAATATAGCGGAGAAAATGTAGACGAATGAGTGCACTATGTGCTGAAATATTGTCTTTAAATTGTTCCTAAAATAGTGCATAATAGTTGGAAAAGTGCAGAAATTTGTTTCATTCCACCATAATAATTATAGTAAACATAAATTTCGCACCTTTGACGCATTTGCAGTCTTCATGAGTAATCCAATCGTTAACAGGTTTTTAAATAGTGTTACTCGGTGAAAACAAAAAAACAAAAACCAGGCGCAATGAATTTTTGTCGATGTAATTGAATTTTGTTAATTTGACTAATCTTATCATCTACTCTTAGAATAGACTGAAACAGCGGTTTATTTCATTCATAATTTGAGAAATTCGAATTCCGGTTGGAACATCAATGGTACCTGTTGTAGGTTACTTTTGGGCAGCATTGAGGTCATAGTTTTTGATCCGTACCATATAGTTGTTGATAAATTTGTACCCAAACAAAGAATCCTTTGGTTTCAAGAGTTTCACCTTCGCTCTCGCTTACCAGTCGACAATAAATATATCTAATTATGAAACTGATTATGAAGTTATAAGACGTAGAAGTCGTATATCAGACAATCTGCAATACCTTACTGTTACACCTTCATTCCGAAACTGTTTTGTAAATACGCAGTACCTATAGGTACCTATTTTCTGCGAAAATTACTGAAAAAAAGGTTGTATCAGACTCGTGATCAATGTGTGAAAGGAGTGCTACATGCTTACCTGTCGTCTCTGTTACTGTTCTTTATTTATAAAAAAAATAATGATTCATATCATACTTTGGCTATTTATACGTATTGCGTCTAATTATCATGTAAACAGAAGATGAAGGATGCATGGGATTCATTTTTATCAAATTCGAAGGCACGCATCGTAGTTTTCTTATTTTATGAGTTTATTATTTTGTTACTACGTAGATATGTATATTAATTAATTTAATTTCCAACCCTTATTTTACTGGGCTAATGTTGTTCTCTCAAATCACACTAAAATTACCCTTTATTTTGACCGAAAAATTTCTATCTAACGTATTTTGATGAGCGCAAAATGAGACATATGTGCGAAATTTGGCAAGCAAAAAAAATTATTATAGTTTAGAAATATAAAAAATTGAGTTTTTCGATGTAAATAGATTGTACTGGATGTTGCCATTCAACTATAAAATAGGAAAAGATGATCTTAAGTATGTTCGGGTAAAGTCGGCCGGGGAAAAGGGGCTGGAATCTTTAGCTCGTAGCTATTCCCTTTCAATGTGCCACTACTGAAGATGGACCACTGAATGGAAATTTTGATGGGGCATCCACCGAATTAGATGCTTAGAAATTGGAAGTCAAGTTTAGAGAGTGAACTGAATTCCATCTTTACTCGACAAGAGGCGAGGGTATGGGCTATAAAAGAAAATTTTCATCAGTAGATTTTTTTGTTATTAACCTCCCAATTTGAGGGCTGATAGAATTTTTTTATACAGTCTAAATTCGAAATAAAATTCCAATTGCACTTGTAATGAGTACAGTCTCATTAACTTTCTTTCACTTACAACGCATGAAAACAGGGCCTTAGAAAGAAATTTTGGGCATAGGAGGAATAAACTGGAGAGCTCTTCAGTGTTAGCTGCAGGAGGGGATTATAAATTGAGAATGGGGGCGAACAGAATTATTTTTAGGAGTTTTTTGAACGGAAAATTCCATACTATCGGTAGTACACTGGTATGAATTTGACACGACGAATCCAGCGACAAAAAACGTTACCGGTTAAAAAAATCGGACGCAGTGGAAAAAGCTAATAATAAGGCTCAATACCGGCTAAAAATATTTGACGTCAGTGGACTGAACCGTGAAGCACTTACTTTTTTTTTTCTGAAACATAAAAAAAGAAAAAAAAAGGGTTTTGGTTAGGCCCCATTAAAATAAAAAATAAAAAATCAAGCCACCAATAAAAAAAGTAGTTTTTGCATTGTTATCTATTCTCTTTTTTTTCATTCAACCTATACCTCGACTCCTAGGGGCTTCAAAAGGAGGGCATATTTTGATTTCTCATATTTTGTCGTGTTCATCAGTGGGTATGTTTTTTGGGGCACAGATTTCGAATTTAATATTCATTTTAATGATTACATGAATTCAGGGGTAGTTCCGCAAAATCTTGTTAGACGCTTTACTTCTAACGCGTGACGCGCGTCCCGTGACACACTCATTTTTTTGTTGTTTTGAAGTATTTTTTTGAGCCTTGGTAGATTTGACACACAAAAAACAACCATAGATTGGCAGTGATGCCCCTTTTAAACATTTACTTGAAAATTTTTATTTACTTCAATATATGGGCCCTTCTGGGTCCACTGAAAATTGCGGACTCGGTATCGTTGGTATCCTTCCCCTCCGTCTGTGAGGCTCTCCATGAAAATCATTTTATGAATCATATAGAATGAGAACTAAACCAGGGCGTGGATGATGGAGCCCCATCTTGGTTTTGAAATAAAGCTTAAAGTACGAAAATATGCGTTTGTTGGTGGTGGTAGTATTGTTGCGGGATTGAGTCCGAAGAGTTATGATCGAACTATCTACGCCCTCGAAACTAAGGGTGGCTTTGGGGGATGTTGTCATTTCAATTGTTTCCTCGCAAATGACACAGTTTAATTTTTTTTTTTAAATATGGTAGGTAATTATACCTGTTATAAGTAATTAGGTAGGTATGTCAAATATTTTCGTTTCATTTTTTCATTAAATTGAAAGAAAACCTTAAAATAATATCGATAGTCTATAATTTAAAAGCCACTCCTATTACCTAATGTGTATCGTCTTTACGATCCCATACTATTCTAAACGAACATATATACCTATACACTATCGTATGTATACGTATTGGAGAGTGGTAGCCTACATTATGAGAAATATAGTCTGCATAGCGTAGCAGTTATGTGCTCAGCTTTGCAATCCAAAGGTTGAGTTCGAGACCAACCCCCGTCACATACCCGACCAAAATAGCGGTGTACTCGATTCGGTTCACTTAGTGCCTCAGTATGTGATTGAATAATTCGTGGAATGGTCACAGGATCCTAACCATACCCCTTCGGCCCTTCCCCAGTTCAAAATCAAGTATATCCTCGGGGTGCTTAGTAAAATGGCTCCGTAACCGAAGCTAAAAAAAAAAAAATTTAATAATAAAAAATTTGCCAAAGAACTAATATTTAGGCCTACTTGTAAAAGTTTTCTGTATGTACGTTATTGGAAGAAAAAAAAACAAAAAACCTATTAAGTATGCCCAAAGGAACCTTTCGCTTCTTCCATTCTTAAATATTTTTTACTATCTGTTTGATACCAATTTTATTTGGTAGTTGATACGTCATCATATTTCTGAGCTCATTAACGACCTGCACGTTCTTCAAAGTAAATTCCAACCCAACGAATTTATTACCTACTTGTTCATCGAAATTTCTGTTCAACCTCCGGATTTGTTCAGTACCTACTATACTTTTTCGGATTCATCATCTTAGATCTTCGATAAAATAATAAAATATATTCTCGTTTCACCTAATTTTCTACCTCCTTTCTCGCGTAGTCGCAAATGGTGGTCACTCTGTATCGCAGGAAGGTTATCATATTTGCAATGGGGCTAACGTTGATAAGATACTTTCTTTCCCTCTTCGTTAACGATGTTTGAAAATATTTGACAGAGTTTAAAAAAAAGGGAGAGAAAGTTTATAAAAAAATGTTTTAGTCCGTAAAGCATAGGTATACCTACCCACGTAATTGGGTTATAGTAATTTTGAATTATCGCTATTTTGACCACACTGGGAGTGAGTTTTTTTTTCTTTTGTTTTTCATTTGAGTTTAAAATGAAAAAACAAAAAAACAAACCTAACTCATCGTTCAAATTAAGTATAAAGTATTGGTGCGCTTTTTTTCCGGGTTTGAACGCAAGTATATACGTAATTATAATCTACGACGGATTTAGGCTAGGTTCGATTTCATTTTCATTACTCGTGGTTAATTATCGATCAACTAGTTTCGATGATATTGAAAGGAGGACGAAACTCTCCGATGGATCATAGATTAGGTACGATTTCATTTTCATTCCTCGTCGATCAATTATTGGTTTCGATGATACTGAAATGAGGACGAAACTTGAAAGTGGCTCTATGGAAAGCTGTTATGGGGAATTTTTACAGGGGAAGCTGATGATACGGTTTAGCTTTATACCTGCTCTTGCCATTTCTGAACTATGATTGTGTATTGTGACATTCGAAGAAATTCACATTAAAGGCGGGGCTAGGTATACTAGAACAAAAACGAGAGTGTAAGACAGTTGAAAAGAAACAAAAACAAAACCTGGAAAAAGGTCTCCCTAATACAGGGGAAGAGCAACACACAAAGTAGGGAAGATAAATATATACAGTCGAGATTGCAACTCCACAGACTCCCTAATAAACAGAATACCTATCTAACTGTTACAGTCCCTATAAAAAATTCAATATGTGGCAATGAATATAGCTTCTACTCCCCATTACATGAATTAAATATAATGTGATCACTTACAGCCAATAAGAGAAATAAGAACATGAAAGACTTGATGACTCTGTTTATTACATGTTGATTCAATCGATGACAATAGGGCATGATGTTATTTGAATACTTAGCTGCAATCCTACTCAGATTAAGAAGAACAAGCTCTAATGGCAAAACGAACAAAATAAAAATCATATTTTGAAATTACGAATGGACCAGAGTAGGATGAAATTCCCATAGATGAATTCTATTATTAAATTTGAATAAAAAGTAAAAAGACTTTGTGGAATACCTTATTGTGAGTAAATATTCTCACCAGAAGGTAAATTCAATAGAATTTAAGCATGTTCAGCCACTTCATATTTAACATATGGGTAAGCCAAAACCAAGGCAAACACTGGCAATTTTACAGCCGGTTCGGACAGTTTTTATACTGGCTTAATTACACGCACACATACACATGTACGTAAGGAATATGTAAGTAAGGGAGAGTGGCCTGGTTGCGTCATCTCTTATGGTGGTAAGAGATGATGGGCCAGTTTGTGTACGGATTGTGACATCATCGGATTGTCGAGATATGTCACAATTTGGTACTCGTACATTATCTGCAAGTACATGCAGGTAATTACAATCGAATGTAATTTGTGTTCGTTTAATGTTGCAAGGACGATTATTTGCCAGCCCTTTGGGACGGCGACCGTCATTGAGGGGTCCGAGCCCCTTTACCTCATACCAGTGAGTCCCCACAGACTTCATCTTCCATTTTTTTTTTTGAAAGAGATATGAATCATCTTGTGATTCTAAATGGACCTTACCTTTCCGTAATCAAAAAGAAAAATGAGTCAAATATAAAAATAAGAAAACGGGAAAAACCTTATCTGAGTTGGGTTGTGGTATAATTTAATCATCAAGAAAAATCATGGATAAAAACATAATAAGTCAAACAGGATATAATAAATGAACGAGAGATGGACGACGAATTATCTATTAAAGTTGAATGAGAAAAAGAAAAAAGTTAATGTATGTAGGGTGGGACAAAACAGTGTAAATGTATTGGTCTATTGACGATCTTTATTCTATATTCTCGGTTCAGACACCTCAGTAAATGTGTTTGATTCAAACTCATTCAATCAGATGGGGATGGATTTAGGTACCTTTGTAGCTGGTTTGGGCTATGGACTAAGGCCACCCTTTCCAGTAAACAAAAATACATTACCAAGGATCTTCAATGATTGTGAATACGTAGGTGACCTACTATAAAATTAATAATAAATAAAATATTTCAATTAGGTCTAATAAAAAAATTCAAAATAATATATTTATTTATGAACAATTTTTCAATGTTTTTCATTAAAAAAATAATTTAGATGATATTTTTACGTGTTTCCTTCTTTTTGACAAACTGTTGAAGAAGATCTTTCCCATCCTGTTTATGGCTAATTTCACTAAGTGCTGATTATACCAAACAGTTAAACTTCCGATGAGTAGGATGTAACTTTATTTTCATGTGGATTTTATTAGTCAAACTTAGTTTATTCCACCGTTTTAAGTCGATGCAACCGGACCTAAACCATTTGATTTTATCTGATTTACGCAGTAACTGATCCAAAATTATCAGAACGGAGAGGCCAAATTCTAATTCTAATTTTATATCTCATTTATCATCCATACCCATACCCCCTTCCCCTCGTAGTAAAAATATACTACGATAACATAAATGCATCGACTGCTCCACTTTTTTATGACAAGAGGAGGCATATTGTTGATCTCAAACAATTTTTGTGGTGTTTTAAGCAAAAAAATATTTTTTTGCGGAACAGTTTATCATTGTAAGAGAAAATACTGTCTGCAAGTCACTTGGCTGGATATTTTTCTCAAGTCGACTCCCATGCTTCTCAAAAATTTTCTGCCCTAAAAGCTTTGATACGCTATAGGAGATTAGACATAGAGATACTAGTGCAAAGTAAACGTTTGATATTCGAATATCCTTAATGCTAAACCAGTGAAATAATGTGCTGAAAATTCAGTTGACATAGGTAGCCCTCTAGTCAAATCGTTTGTTAAGGCTTATTATTTTTAAAATACTATCGATCGTGAGTCCTCTTCTTGTTAAAGAAACTAAATTTCAGTTATGTTGTTTTTCAAACAAAAATAATTAAAAAAATTAAAAAGCATAGCGGTTTAATCCATAAAATTATTTTGGTTACATTTTCATAGAACGGCTAATTTTTGAGCATGTATAGCTAACAGTATACATATTGAAGTAGCCATTTCTGTAACATAATACGGAAATAACATCATCGCATACAATCTATGCGCTGTCAGAAAACATTAATTATTATTGGTACCCGACATCACAGTCATGCGCACCTACGAATAAGCATCTCAGCTTTATTTCTGACAGATTTAGTACGAGCCATAGCTGAAATACATCACAACAAACCACGTCGTATTAAATATAATAGAGGACGCGCATAAAATGAAAATTGGTTCCACTTTTAAGATGAAATATCCCCACTTCAAGGTATCTTATGATTTTCAATCTCATTTTTAGGGTTTTTTCAAAAACCCTATTAAAATCGTTAATTTTTTTATTCTTTTTCTTCAGCTAGTTCTATGTTTTATTTTTCAACTAGGAAAATAAAATTTATTACTCTGTTATTTTTTGGAGCCTTAAGGCGAGATTCGTTTCCTTTATGATAATTGAAAATGAAGTTGAAAATTAATAAATCAGTGAATGAATACCTAATGATTAATAATTATTATTAATTGATTAATGAATTATTTTTTCCATATTCATTCATTAATTGGATGTGTGAATTGTCAAAACATGTTTAATGAAATTATCGATACAGATTGATATTTGCCCACATCGCTATGCAACTGAACTCGACAATGGCAAAAACCCTGTTGAAATATCATTTAACTATATATCTTGTTATCTACAAGATTTACATTTGTATTGATTTTTAAATTTGAGTTTATATTATATTATACAAGCCCTGAAACGCCGTTTGGTGGCCCTTTGGCTTATGTCAGCCCACAACTTCCTCCAGCACAATAAAATGAAAAAAAAAAAATTTAAAAATCATATCTTGTCTTTCTTTTTCTGTCTTTTTGTCTAAGTAAATTTGGTTCTGGTTCCTTTCACCTCTCAGTAGTTGGCACATGAGCATCAAATTTAGGGGAATTTTTGGTGACCATTGCTTTCAGGTTTATTATAGTGATTTACATTTATTATTTATTTATTCAATTTGTGGTATGCCAACCAGAGTAGCAACATGCCACAACAAAACAAACGCAGTAAACTACACATTTCATACAAAATGACACTCTCAAACAACTCTAACATCCTAAAACGTCCTTAGGGACCACAAAACTGGTCCCAAAAACACAAATTGGATGACAAACACTATGTGTAGATTAAAAGCCTATTATGCTTGGATAGCAAGTCCAGAGTACAATTCACAGTAACCCCTGAAATGTGGAAATTTTGACATAGAAAGCCAAAAGTTAAAAAACAGCTAGGTTGAAACTTTGAAACCCCACCAAAGAAAAACACACTACGAGAAAGGAAACATGACTGGCCCCGCCCTTTTACCCATGTAAAGAAGAGTAAAGTAAAATAATACAAGTCAAACGTACCTGGACCTTTATTCATAATAAGAAAGGTACAAACCAACGTGGAAATTCAAATACAGATGTCCATTTTCATATACAGGAATGAATGAAATGGTAGCGCATGGTATATAGTGACAAAGAAAAAGCAAGATGTAGAATTATAAGTTACCATGCCATTATCAAAGTCAAACAGAGAGTGATCGGCCAAATATATTATGAAGGTGGATGAACCGCAATCATAAGAGATAAGGCCAGATCAAAGTAAAAATTTCCCCATTTCGAATTCACATCTGCATTTAAAAAAGAGAAATTATTATTAAATTTTTAGAACCTTGTTACCCATCAAGATTCAACAGACCTTGAATGTTGACAGTAAAAGATGCGTATTTCATTGATATACCTCAAATTCCAGCAACATAGCTTAGGGGGAATAGGGAGGCTCCTCTCAAAATATTTTTAGAGTTGGAAAAGTTGACTTGTTGCATGTTTAGTTGAAAAATTGTGGAATTTAATGACCTCTTTTTTTAGGAAACTTCAAAATTTTGTAGCCGTTGGAAATTATGGAGTAGGAAAAATAGGAAATTGTATAAAATACTAGTTACAAAATCATGCCAGTCAATAATTTTTTTTAGCTGTTAGAAATTTCAAAAATTTTATTCGGCAGTTTTTGTTTTTTTCCCCTTGTAAAAAAGTATTCACTATGTCTCTGTTTAATTCAATTATATGAATAAAAAATTCTCAATGTTGCCAATAGGCCTAAATGCGGGGCAAAAAAATTTTGATTTGGTACCATATGAGTGAATACAGTAGCTACAAAAGTTATGCCATTTCTTGTAACAGTGTTCAGATGAGTGTTCATCCTCTATTATGTTTAATTCTCTGTTGACAAAACATGACAGACACGACCACGTCTCAGATCCCAATTTCGCATACTGCATAATTATAGGCTTTTGCCACAAAAAGTACAGTGTATAACAAGTGTGGAAATGCAATACCCACCTGTGTGAAGTTTACAATACTCGTCTCGGCATGTGTGAACTTCACATTGATTGGGGAACTGCTAAATTTATGCATGGCTCAAATTTAGTCATTCTTGTTTTTTGAAACTCAAGCAATATGAGCTGAAGGAGTGGTAATGACTGGTGCTTAGGCTTCCCTAAGATCTACGGAGAGTGAATTAAAAATCTTTTATGGATATTGCGGGCTGAGCGTTATAAAGCGCTGCCTTATCAAAAATTATAGTTACATTCAGTTGTTTTTAACAGTAAATGTAAGTCCAAACATGATCTGTTAATATTCAATAAACATATCATTTTCTACCAACATTGATAGTATTTTTACTAAGTACCTTTGCTGAATCTTACTCAGCATTTGCGAGGAAATTCAGGAATATGTCCCTGGCAAATGTCAAAGAATGACTTTCTTTGTATCACCATTTAATAATTATCAAGTTCATCGATATGTTTTTTTTTCAGTTAGGATTTAATCCTTTGATAACCTTTCATTTAAAAGTTTTCCACTGTTCATTCTGACGTAGAATCTTTTCCTTAACTGAGAATAGAGCCTGATAATACGATCTTATTCTCTGTAATTTAGATAGAGTTTGGCTGTTTTGGAAAATATGATTTTTTTTTGTGAAATAGTTGCAACCCGTCTCTCAGACGTTGCATTCACTGTAGGCATTTCCAATTTATGGTAGTTTCTAGGGTTACTCATGCACCACAAGATTGTTTTGCTTATTTTAAAATGTTATTTTTGCAGCTAAGCCACTTCGGAAAAAAACATTTCAGTTGCACAAGTGCTATCTGGACAAAAAAAGTTTTGAAATTTCAGTAAATATTAGGGGATCGGGTAACAGAAAATTTCTCAAAAATTTATTTTGCAGATTGTACGAATTTTATTCTTTTTTAAAACACCATACCTGGTGCGAGGTCTCTGTGCGAAGACTGCTGCCTTCTGCCGCACATCCCTCCTCACTGCTTTTGCTCATTAACACAATTTTCGTGAAAACAAATTAAAGTAATTGAAAATTCTGCACAAATAACAATTATTAATGCGATAGATATGCTCAATGCAAAACAAATGATCGGATCAGATACAAATGGTACCAAAATAAACGAATAATGGAATTTTTAATTTACTAAAAATAGTTTAAATCAGGAAATAAACATGTTTACCGCTTTCAGTTGGTACAATTCCAAAGGATAGTTACTAATGTTGCTAAGAAAACAAAAGAAATCGTATTTGAAGAGCTCCCTTTACTGATATCGTTGTTTATGACAAAAAATAAATTGGGAGCATTGCAAAAATTTGAAAATTTCATTTACTACACACTACCTCGCATTTTATCAGAGAGATTTCTACACTTAACGATAAAATAAAATCCACAAATTCGTGATTTTTTGTGTTTTCCAAAAGTGTTGCTGTTTTTATTAAATTTTATGGTATATTTGAGAGGTGGGAACAAAAGGTTGTCTACCGTAGTGTAATCCGTATACTCAATTGTATTTAAAAGGTCTGACTCGTGAGGACATGATGAAGTGCTGATGATCTGAACACTTAAGCGACTAATGAGACTGAACCGAGTAATTACTATCAAACTGAATTGTGGTTTCTTACAGATTCTTAAAACAAAAGGAGTATACACGGTGAATTATGAAATCATTTTAGATGAGATATCACTTGATTCTGCGAACCCATCTGACCATTTAGATAAAATATGCCCATATTATAATAATTTGTATCAGTTAGCATGTATGCCTAACATTAAATCACAAGATGAGTGGAATGACTTTGAGATTGAAAAAGAAGTGATTGAGAAAAATGAGGAGGCTGACAAGTTGGATGAAAATGAGAGTAAAGATACAAATATGAACATACCTAATAATAATATAAATGAAAATATAGAAAATCCCATAGATATACAAAATCGTGAAAGAATGGAAAATTTGGAAAATATAAACAATAATAATGAAAATAATATAGTAAATAGTGACAAAGAGGATTCTGTCAAAAGAGTGGAACAATCTATAAATAATAAAAAATTGTTATGGCATAGGCATTTAGGTCATTGGTCTGGAAAGAACTTAAAACTATTAACAAAGATTTCTAGAGGAATTCCTTCTTGAATTAACTTCCATGATGACAAGTTTTGGCTCTGTGAGACTTGTGTAAAGTCTAACTCTAGAGTCTTGGTCATAATGGAACTCGCACACAGCTAAATAGGAAACTTGAGTTGGTCTCTTCAGAAATATAGAGCCTATTTTTGCCAGGAATATATGGTGAAAAATATGTTTTGATCTTTATAGATCATGCGACAAAATATACCTTTATCATGCCTATTGTAAGGAAATCAATGGTATTTGAAGAATTTAAAAAATTATATTTAAAACTAAAATCAAAATTTTCTGATTGTTCTATTGCAACTTTACATTGTGATAACAATTGTGAATATCTCAATGTGCACATGTAGTCCTTTTGTGAAGAAAATGGTGTTGTTTTAGACCCAGTGATTCCATATTCCCCTGAGTTAAATGCCACTGCCAAAAGGCAGAACTAGACAATAATGTTTCCAGTCAGAGCCAATCTCTTTGACACAAACTTGGACTT
The DNA here is from genome assembly GCA_011428145.1 of Ericerus pela. Lineage (NCBI taxonomy): Eukaryota > Metazoa > Arthropoda > Insecta > Hemiptera > Coccidae > Ericerus > Ericerus pela. Next base: position 150,020 of record WOFM01000500.1, read on the forward strand.
AATCTTATGGTCGTTAGTGGTTGTTGTGGCTGTCTATACAATAAATAGGAGTCCCACACATTTTTGGAGCATTGGCATTGACACATGCCCATAGAACAAGCTACTAGAAATAAAAGAAAATGTGTCAAATCTGAACACCCAAAACTCACATAAAGATCTGAAAAAGGCATTTTTATAGGGTACACCACAAGTGGTTATTGTATTAGGGACCCATTACTGAAAAAATTATATGTCACTTGTGATGTCAGGTTTGACGAGACCAAAAAATAATAGAAATAAATAATAATATTATTAATAATAATAATAATAATAATAATAATAATAATAATAATATAAATGATCAAATAGTAAAATATGAGAACAACACCGAGGAAACTCCAGTTTTGTTAAATCTCATTAACACAAGGAGTAACCTTTACATAGAAGACTGTATCCCTCAAACTTTTAAGGAGGTGCAAACAAATCCTTTTCCAAATCAATGGCTTCAGGCCATTGAGGATAAGTTAAAATCCTTAGATGAAATGGGTGTCTGGCAAATTGTCTCAAAAGAGAAGGAGAAGAATGTGAGGTTTGTTGATATGAAATGGTGTTTCACCACCAAGCCTAATAATTCAGGCATTCATATACACACGGCAATATTAATTGCAGGAAATTCAAAGATTTGATGAACCATTCTCTTTTGCAAACATATGGTCCCATTGTTCAATACTGGTTGATCCTTTGGATTTTATCAGTAGCCAATAAATATGGTTTAAATCTTCTTCAGTTTGATATAAAAACAGCTTTCCTAAATTCACAAATAATTTACCCAATTTTTCTAACTTCACTAAAAGGTTGTCAAATAGAGAATAATCATTGCCTTAAATTAATGAAGTCTATTTATGGACTTAAAACCTTGTCCAAGAGTTGGTAGGATCTTCTGAACTCTGGAGTAGTCAAACTGGCTTTATCCAGTCAAAGATAAACTGTTGCTTTTATATTAGACAAGATAAAATTAAAAACTACAGTCCAAAGAATAATCAGGTATTTGAAGTCCACTAAGGACTATGCCTTGGTTTTTAACTCGGATCAATCTGACATTAAAGCATTTCTCAATGCATCATTTGCCCCTGATGTTGACAACACACCCATCAACTTGAATAATCTGGAGAAATGGTTCTTTATCTCTAGGTACATGGTTTTTGTTTGCGGTGACTTACTTAATTGAACTGTTTATTGGCAAAAAACAGTTGCAGATTTGTTGACTGCAGCTGAGTTAATTGCACTTACTGTAACCAAACCAGTGCAAGTGTTTGAAGACAATATTTCTGTATTTTGCATTGCAACTGGTGGCAGACAGAGGCAATCCAGGTCTCTAGTGATCAAATGTTATGCCTTGTTAGAAGCCTTCCAATAAAAAACAATCTTTCAATTTAATGATATGCGTTATTCAGATCAACTTGCTGTCATACTTACAAAAACTCTTGTTCAAAAAATGTTTGAACTTTTAGTTCCAAGAATACTCCACATAAGTCAACTTTTCAGCTAATTTTCATCTTAAATGACATAACCCTTCAGAATTTCTGATGTTTTGGTTTTGGACTATGCATGGGCATCGGTCTTTTAGCACCTATCAAAAACTGTGTGGTCCATAATTTGTTTCACATTCACTTTATCATAATTTCATTAGGTTCCCCGTAGCTCCTCTACCTCTTTTACTGGTACCAGCATTCCCTTAATATTTCATTAATTCCAACAGTCGTCTAATATCTAAATATATGTATATTTTCTATAATAATGACTTTTTATATACGATGAACAGGTGCTGATTCTCTCTGACCATATCATAAATTAATGTATAATTGGCAAAATAAATATTTATCGACATATATGTACGCACCATAATATAATTACACACATATAACACATTTCTAGTCACCAACAAACATTTTAAATGTTTTAATTATTTCATATGTCCTTGTGAACCATTTTACGTGACTATCATTTTTTATGTAATCATTATTACTAGTCATAATGCTTTTGTTATAATCTAGGCTTTACGTGTTTAATCATTTCTGTTTTCATTTTTGTATAACTTCATTCGGTTTTGTGGAATTTCAGGGTGGTGTTGGGAAACGATCCCACACTATCTCATAACGGTGCTTTTTTAATTCAAACATGAACACAACCTGTAAACATAATTTATAATACATTTTCATGCTACCATATTGGCAGCACTGATTTCTTCTGTTGGAAATATATCAACTGACAAACATTCAGTTCGCCATCCATGATTTTGTACCTTATGGAAATACATACTGTTTGTTCTAAAAAGCATTTCTCTTCATGTTCCTTCTTCAACCTCTTCCCAACTAATTTTATATGAAAATATGCCAAAATATGTCTCATGAGGTTGGACTCAGTTTCGCTCAAATTATTCAGAATTTCATCAATCGTAAATATATTATGGATATTCCATTGTAGGATTAAAGGAAGAAGTATTTAAAGACATAAAAATAATTGCCCCATTTATCATCCCGACAGGAACACCATATAATTACATGTATATAAATACGTTTTTATCAAATAACTTATTTTAATATTGTTGCTCACTAACACTTCTGCCTCTCTTAGCTCATTGTAATTTCTTACCTTATTTTGACGCCCCCTAAGTCGTATCAAGTCTGAAGCATAGGGGACATTCGCCATCGAACTGAACTTCCTTGGTTGCGGTCCTGTCTTGGTGTCATTCAAATCTCATTATTGGTCTGACATTGGCACGTACCTAATAAACTGCCCATCAGTGAGATTCGAGATGACTTATCTTATCGTGTACCTATGTAATTACACTACTTTCTTTTACAATTGCTTCTCGAGACATATAATTAAAACTACCAATAATTGACTGAATTTATACCAAAAAATTCTGGGAGTGTAACTTTACACCAAGTAAAAAAAAAATTTAAATGTTTAATTTTTTCACCTACAGATTACGTTATCACGTGTGTACTTTTCATCTAAAATCTCATGTAAAATTGGTAGAAAAAAAAAAAACAAAAAAAAAACAGCTAAATGTGAACCTATACTTCTTTTAACGCAGATACTCGCATGATATATGACTGGACGATGCGAGATATTTGAAATTTTCTATATTACAGAAAGCAATTATCCCATACATTAAAAAAAATGAAATTAACTCGTAATGCATAATTCGTTCCACGTACCCTTCGGGTATTTATATCACTTTATTTAACATTCTAATTAGTAACTTTGCTTTCGAACCCCCTCTGTATTCGTTTATTCGCCTTTATGAAAGTATTTTCTCCACTCGTAACCCCCACGTACAAGTACCTCATTCTAACATCTACATGCCCATCTTCACTAAATTCACATACGAATCGTGGAAAATGTATTCAAAAACGAAATTAAAGCGACGGTATCCGAAACGTTATTTGATTATAGGTATGTATACATATACATGTATAATGTAGTATAGGTATAGTCCATACGTATATGTGTGAACCTGTACAAAAAAAAAGTAATGAAAAGAACGTGCGCTGATGAGTACCAACCTATTCCACAGTTAAAAAGAAGGTTGCTCGTTATCGTCGCTATTTTCCTGCAGATATTACACAGCAGGGTTAAGGATGTGACAAGAGGATGAGGAGTGTGCGGTAGGGGGCTTTTCCACGTACACTCTCGTTAACAAATTAATTTAAATAGAATTAAATATTCAGCGAGTTAGACCCTAGTTGAAAATTGTCTTTTATCTTTACAGTTGTTAAAATTAACATTTTTTCTACCCATCAACAACTTCTCTGCTCTCTTTTTCTCTTTATTACAGTTATGATGGCTCCTCGTGTATAATGGTGGTTATATCAACCCTTTTTGATCCTTCATACCTACGCACACAGTCATATACACACTCGCAATAACTCCATACACCACCATATATTGAATAGGGTCAGATGAATGTAATTTCTCGTGAAAATATCGTAGAATTCACCTCGAAAACAAAACGTCAAAGGATTAATAGAGCTCGAGTATTGCGAATTAGTCGGTTGTGTATGCATGAGAGAGAGGGTAATTTGGAGTGGCTTCTCATTATTTCAGTCATTTTGAAAAATATCATTCCAATGAATTTTCATACGTACATGTAAACCAGTCTTTTCTTGCCATTTGAACTTATCTTCGTACATTAATTCCTTTACTTCAGCTAATTTAAAAGCACTGAGAAATTCACTCGAAAATACAAGTGTGCGCTATACCTGGGTGCCTACTTCAAAAACGAGTAACTTACAGAAAAATCCTTATGGTGTAGGTACCTATGACTCTCTTTTTTCCCTCTGATTTCGCAGGTATCGGATTTGATAAACGGTTTCCCTCTTCGAATGTTCAACAAGACTAAAGGAAAGGTGAAGATTAAAAATTATCCCTATTTAGGAAATATTTCGCCCGATTTCCTAAGAAATTGCTATTAAATGGGTTTTTATACGGTTTATAAATTAGAAAAATATGTATAGTACAAACATTTACGAATGAGTAAAATCAGTATTTAGTAAAGTAGGTACTTATAAAATGATTCGAAAGCTAGTTCTAAATTCCTATAAAATACCGAATTACTTTTTTATACCATTTTTAAGCGAAAGAGAACCAAAAATACTTATTTAATACACACTATTCTTTGCAACAGAGCCCCTCAAAAAAATAAATAAATAAATAAATAAATAGGTTAATAAAATCATAATAAAATAAAAGTGAAAAAATTTGTTTTTTTGGAACCAAATAATAATTTTTTTAAATAATTTTCCTTTATTTTAATTGAAAAATCTCCGCACCTCTCTCACCGCCATATCCAAGAAAAAATGACCTAAAATTTTTTTTAGAACTAAACAATTAACCTAATAATTTTATTTTAGAAACAACAAAAACAGATAAAGTAGTCTATCCTCACAAGAAAATGACCAAGTCGTGCGAGAAAATTAACTTAAAAGTGCGCAAGCGCCCAACAATATTTTTTCGCGTGGTAAAGAAATTTGCTACTTTTTGTTTGGTCAAGGGGCATTAAAAAAGTATTTTTTGGTTTGGTGTTGCAAAAAAATTTTTTTTTCCGCGCATCTATCTGATCTACTGATTTCTGTTTAAAACACATTGTGGAAAAACTCACTTTTTCTTATAATTATGCCTATAGTGTGAATTATTATACAAGATGTCCATGATTCGCGTGTCCCAATTTATTGAGGTGATCTTCCAGCATAGTATTCGTTTCAAAAAATGTGTTTTAATAATTTTTAAAATTCTTAGTCGTTTTTGTAGAATTGTATATTTTGTGATTTTTTTAGATGCCTGATCTTACCATATAGTATATGAAAAAATTCGATAACATAAACTCGAAGACGATTAAACTTCCTTTAAAACTAATGTAGATAGCCTTCTTTAAACTCAAACTGAATGTATGAAAATAAATTTTTAATCGTTTTACGAACGAAAATTAAATGATTTTTGTTTAGCTCAACGTAAAAATGTTTAACTTAATTTTTTTCCAAGAAGTACCGAAGTAATGGACATCAGTTTCTCTAAGGTAAAAACTTTTTCAAGAAATAAGCTTAAGCTTTTCAGTGGTAGGTATAGGTATTACTTTTTATGATTAAATACATTTCTTAATGGTGAAGAAAACATCATTATCATATGTAGTAACAAACTCATGGATAAAAGTTTGGAAGGGATGAAGACAAAAAAAAGTGTGAATTCCACTGGGGCATACTCATGAAGGATTGTTGTGTAAACATAATAATAATTTGGTTGTGTGCGTGTTCAACGCATAACACACGCTCTCACCCACACGCATACACGTCATGTAACACGCACAAACAAGAGTTACTACTGTAAGAGTTACAGTTATGCGAATCTGACGATTGTAAGACAGACTGCAGGATTTCCTCAAGGGTTTTTTTTTGTTTTTTACTACCTAAGTGTGAATTCAGATTTTTATTTTATATTATGAGCTCCCTGAAAGTACACCTTGGGATTTTTTAAAAGATTTCCTTTTCAGATGTGGACCAGCCCTTCCTCTGACGACAAATTATTTTAAAAATTTTTAAAATGAAAACTGAACAAGTTGAATTGCAATGGCAGACAATGTGCTTGCATAATTCATAATTAAAAATAATACATAAAATTATTTGGTACTAATTTTGCTTTTTTTTTGGTTGTAGGCGGTTGAACCACCACAACCCCCACCGTGCGGCTAGCCCTGTGTGATTGTAATTCTTGTTTAGCCCCTAACATAGACCGACTGCTAAGATATTTACACATCAAAAATTCCAATATTAACAAGCATAAGTAACTCTATTTCCTCCAACATAGATAGCATTTTAAACACAGTTTTTTACATTCTAATGACATTTTATTCGCCAATAATAGATTTTAACATAGAAACTGTTATTTAGAGGGCTGGAAGTTGGCATCTGTACCCCACACTCGCAAAAATGGGGTCCTTTTCAAAAAAACAAAAAAAAACAAAAACAAGAAAGGAATAATCAAAACTAATAAGAAATAACTTAGTAACAATAATCTGTTTACACAATAATCTCCAGTTTTTCTCCTTCCAACAATTTGGGTTTAACGTGAATGAACCTTGAAGGAAATTGAATTCTTTTGTCAACTGGTGTAATCAGATTTATGTCACCGATGGTTACGAAGTTACTGCGGACTTTCTGACCTATGATCAATTAATCCGAAAGAATTTCACCAACTATAAAAGTTTTCGAAAATGAATGAAGATTTGAAAAATTATTACGATTCAATTAACGGACAAAATTAACTGGGTAAGTTTTGACATTTGAATTCGATGGACATCTAGTATATACCTACTCTTGTAAAACTGTCTCCAACATTCGATTATTGGTCATCATTACAGTATTCGTACCTACTTACAGATAGATTCTCCTCTCTCACTCCTTCTCACATGTGATATTGCATTGCACTTTTTTAATCGTCATAAAAAAATTCAAATATTAATAACTTACCTTCATTTTTTTTTTCACCAAAAAAAAAAAAAGATTCCAAGAACCCAACAAAAAAACAACAAAAACGTAAATGAATTTTATAGAGTTATATTCTTGTGAATTTCTACACAGTGTTGAATTTAAATGCGAAGACACTATTTCAATTCGATCAACAATAATCGTTTGGAAAAATCAAGTGTCAGACTTTTTCTTATAAATATCCGGAAAACGCTAGACAAGAATGTCGATGCGGTAGGTATATGCTATAAAGTGTAAAAGTAATTAATACCTCGTTTATTATCACAAAATATCAGCGCAGAAACGTATATTTGTACCGAAATTTCTTAATTATGAAGGTAACCCCCTTCCCCTCGTCTAACTCCGATAATACATTTTATCCAATTAAATTATTGGAGGACTTCGTATTGTCTCGTCGAATGTACACATATTTTTCGAGGATAAAATTAGTAAAACAAAACAAAAAAAAAAAAATCTAATAATAAATAATAAAAAAACTGGCGAATGCCACTTATTCTTTATGATGTCTGACTTAATACTTCTATTGTCTTAATATTTTTTACACTGTTTGTTTGCAAACGGGGTATTAAAATTGACCTCATAAAAGGGTTAGTAGTGGTGATGATGAAATTTATCCGTTTCATAAATAAAGAAAATGATTGGCACCATTTTGGCTATTATATTCTTTTTGTAATCTAACTCACCATCTTCTGAGCAAATGCATATATCATCCAGATAGGCATAAGCAAATAGAAATTCTCTAAACAATCCATTGTTGAATCTTTGGAAAGTTTTTGCAAAATTACACAGTCCAAATGGCATTTGAAGGTATTTGAATAGTCCAAAGGGCGTTATAAGCACAGTTTTTGGAATGTCCTGTTCAGGCATAGGAATTTGGTGGAATGCCCAGTTGATTTCAACATTGCTTTACACTTCATATTCCCATTGAAGTCCATAATATTGGGGACTGGATAACAATCAGGAACTGTTCTGGCATTTAAGGCCCTATAGTTATCAACAATTTGCCATTCACCACTTGTATTTTTGGTCATGTGGATCGGAGAACTTTATGAAATTTTTGAGGGGTGATGTATGCCTTCCCCTATGAACTGATTATAGTATTCTCATGCTGCTTTGAGTTTATAAGGTACCTAATAATCTGAGAGCTCTAGCATGGCAAGGGAGTCCTTTTGTCTCAGTGTGATAAACCATGTCATGTTTGTATGTAGGATGCCTGCAAATTGATGGTTGTGTAACTCCAGGATAGTCAGACAGAATCGATAGTAGTTGTTTGTCAACTTTTGTGTAACTAAAAATATTTGTGTTTAGTTGGTATTCTAGCATTTTTTCATCCACATATAATTTAGTTTCACTATCTATGATTTTTCCATTTTTGAGGTCAATGATCAGGCCCAAATGTACAATGAAATCTGCACCCAGGATTGGTGTTGGTATGTCCTCAATTGTGAAGGACCATGTCATGTCTCTTTGCAAACCAATGTTGACTTTGCTAGTTTCAAGTCAGTAAGCTGAAAAGTTTTGACCATTTACAGTTCAGAGGTAGTATTTTTGAAGATGTATTTTCAGATTTTTACTTACTGGCAATATGCTCAGGTCTGCACCTAAGTCAATTAAAGTATTGTCTCCTACTTTTCCTGTTATTTATGAAAAGCTGGTATGAGTATTTTTCAGAGGGGTCTTTGGCTGCACAGATGGCCCTTCATTCTAATTTGATGAACTAAGCTTCTTATAGGGTTTCCCCTATCACTGACAAGGGTTGTTACATTTAGTGGCTTCTTCGTCAAACCTATTGTGAAAGAAGCAGGTTTTCTCATCCCAATTTTGATATAGAGATTTGGATGAGGATCTTTTAGGGGGAGTTTGACTCTGACTCCTGGTAAAACTGCTCGAATGGTCTTCAGACCTATACTTTCTTTCATTTTTATTGTTGCTCCTCCTTTTTGAGGGGTTGCTATTTCTACCAATTCTTTTTTGGTTATTATTTTTATTTTTTACTTCTGTAGTCAACTGAACAATTTGAGCTCAAAGTTGAGCTATTTCTCCATTCTCTGCAGATAGTATTCCAATCAAGGTTTTTGTTTTCAAGTGTTCCAGTGCACTATCTCCACTCTTGGCAAGATGGTCTAGGTCCGCAGAACTATTGATTACAGTGGAACCTTCAGCAGCCAGACATTGCACAACATTTTGTGCTAATTGTTTGCAAAACTGGTTTCCAATTACTGAAGGGGCTATTATATTGTCATCCTTTTTTCTTAATTTGGCTATGAAGATGAACAGTTTGTCATCTCCTATTTTCTTACCACCATTAACATTATCAATGATTTGGTTTTTAGTTTTACCAAACATATTTTTAATTTTTCTGCTTCTATCGAAGGACATTCCATGATATCCGGAATGTGACCTATTATTTCAGCTGGAATACTGCCGCAAATGTGTGAATATTTTTGATCATTTTATAGGTTTTCATTTTTGAATACACCTTCGAGGAGAGTAAGTCAGAGATGAATTTCATTTGACAGGAATTTTTGAATTTCTATCCTTCATCTGAGAAATGTGGAGTTTTGCATTGGCTGAGTTTGTAGTAGTTATAACAACTGAGTTAATACTTCAGGGGTCAATCATGGTTAGCCACTTCCTCCAGCATTTGATGGTTGTTTAGGAGCATTGTCTTTTATAAGAACATACAAACGTACAAATGTATATTATATTTGTTTAATATCATATAAAAAAATAATAAGCCAGCCTTTTAGGGGTAAGTATTGTTAAGGGGTACAAGCCCTCATACCTCATGTATATCGTGTGCCATTTTTTTCTAATGTTGATATTTTTCCATTGACTGTAGGTTAATTTTTCATTTCTAGGTTGCCATATTTCTTGCTGACTTTTTTCATTCAAAAATGTGGGGAAAGTACCTATTGCGTAGAATTTGTATATTGGGTAGTGTATGTCATAAAACAGAACACTTTCTGCCCATATGGTTGATGGTATCCCCTTGACAGACCCCAAAAGTAAATTTTGTACCATAAAATGTTCTACTAATTACAACTCAAAAACTATAGGGCTTATGAAAAATACGTATATCACCTTATTTGTAGAAAATTATATAAGGAAACTTTTTGCTAAGAATAAAATTTTCTGTAGAATCAACCTTTACCCGAAAAAATCACGAAAACAACGGTAAAATATAGGAAGGGGAGTATCATTTTGTGAGGTGATAAGTGTTCAATTGTATATAGTTCAATGTCAAATATGATAAACCTCCAAAAGGCAAAATATTATCTTTCATATTTGTCAAGAAAATGGGCGGTTACAATGTGACAACCCAAAAAGTACCCCACTTTATTTGTAAATATTATATATACATATATATGTGTGTGTGTGTGTGTGTGTGTGCGTGTGTGTGTGTGTGTATGTGTATGTACCGCTCAAAAATTTTTGGTTCAAATTACCTGTTGGATAAGGCTGAAATTTTCATGAGAGAATTAGTTTTAGAGAAAACAAAAAATTCATGGAAAAGTTGTTTTTTCAAAAATTCTGAATAAATAACAAAAGCGACTGGGCTGAAATTTTCACAATAGATAGCTATTGTGTTGGTGCAAGTCTGAAAGGAGCTTGATGCTCATTGGTTTAGTAATTCTCGAGAAAACTGAGAGTAAAAAATCTCTGAAAAAGTAGTTGTTAGTTATAAAACATTGATAGATTGATAATTTTGCTAAAGATATGGATAACTATTGATAGTTTTTTGTAATTTCTTAACCTGACACTAGCAATGAAATACTGATTAATATCGATATAAATATCGATTTATGTGGATATAAATACTGTTGGGACCACCAATCCTCTTCCCCTCACCCTCCTGCGAACACTTGAATTTCTTTATACGAACACTTTTTATACATTTATACTTGCGGCTACTCTGATACTTGTTCCACCGTTCATTCTTTCATCTCCTTATGTACTCATTTCTAAACACTTTCTAAAATTTTGTACCTTACATATTTTCTTTGCTGCAATTACACACTTCTCAGATGTAACTTCGTGAACCTTCATATTATTTCTTCAATTACATTGAATCTGCTTTCCAAAACCTCTATAAACATAGATTACTATCGATATTATTTTGTTGTTTCAAGTAAGCTTTCTATCCTTATCTTCAACTGAAAACTGAGTTTTCGAGCGAAGCATTGCTGCGCTGGAGTTTTTTTTTCAACTTTATAATCGATTTAACCATCAAAGTGGTCCGTAAATGATTGTAACGTGTTAAAAATTAGGCTAAACCTATGTCTGATTCCGCCAATTTTTGCAGCCCTTAATTTACTTATACTGTATTTCCATTTCATAGAGTATATTACTCACAATTCGTAATAATACGTGATGTAATAATTCGAAGAAGGAAAAATAGATAAAGGTAGGTAGGTACCGAACGCCTCTTAAATATTATTTGAAGAAATATATATAGGCTAGTACTCAGATGACAAATAACGTATGCGACATTAATGTTTCTGTTTTTTATAAGTGGAAAATTTTAAAGTTTGGGGCAATGAATTAATTACTCTAACACAATATTTCGTACGAAAAGTTCGTTGAATTTCCCTGTATTGCTGGTAGTCTTCTTCTCTTGAGGCATTTAGGAGTACGACTTATTGCATACCTATGGTCTACGCTTTTTCCCTTCCATCCTAATGTAAAATTAAACAGAATTAATTCATTTTTCAGTGTTAATTTCGTTTTGATTTTACGTAATTTTCCATACCTAATTCGAGGTATGAGAAATCCATCGAAGTCGATAAAAATTGGCGAGAAGTGTACGATTAACATTTTTTTTTTTAATTGTGCATTTGAGACAGAAATGTTTCGTGTATCTTTATACTGTATGTATATACGCATATTCTATAGATATAGGTACATTAGGTTAAATTGGAAACTGATAAAAATATCTGAAAATGGCGTATCTATGCAATAAACTTTGTACTTACTTATGAAGCTCTACTTTTGTTGATAGCCTGTCAGTGTAATGTTGTGACGGTGCTCGGAATATTTTCAATTCAAAAACTTTTGTCTGTTTCCAAGGTATTTGGTACCCCTCTTTTCCTCCTAAAATTATTCTTCTTTCGAATAGATGTTTGAAAACAAGAGCGATAAATATGAAGTAGGTATTGAAAACATTTAAAAAAAATGACTGTTGACCTGATTCCGAAGAACCCTATTAAGGAAGTGATTTTAATTGTGCTAAAATGTTTAAAAATTAAAATACATTGCATTGGCGAGTGATGTTGCTAAGGAATTATATTTCTACAATCTGATCACAATAAAAAACAATGGGGATAGAAATTTAAAAAAATGTCAGGAAAATTTTTTTTTTCCTTTATATGCACGAGTAGAGAAAAACACGTGCTACCCACAAACCATCTACGCTCCAGTAGAAGTTGGAGCCTGGGCCCCTCTAAAGATTTTCAGAATAAATAAAAATAAAAAAATAAAATTTTCAGTTTAAAAAATTTGAAAATTAAAATAAAAAAAATTTGAGGTGAATTGCAAAAAATATTGGGTGAAGTGAGTATTCACTTGGTGAACAGGCGCGAAGAAATGCGCACAAACAGTGGAAACAGAGGGCGAATTCGCCGAGTGAATAACTGTTCGCACACACCCCCAAATACCTCGAAATGCGCGCCCCCTTCGACTATATAGTTTTGGACCAGTAAACCTCCGTAAGACCAATGTATTTTTTAATGACGAGGCATGCCGGCGAAAAAGTAGGCAACCCTTGCGTACCCTCTGCATATTTTCGACGTTTTGCTTGAATTCATCAATTTATAATACATCTGATAAAAACATCCCTTAAATTCACAAGGATAGTGTACATAAACACAAAGAAAAATACGTCAAAAGGTACACTCTGGTTGCCTATTAAGCGCTGGCACGTCTAAACAGAAATCATCTTTTTTTACTGGTCCAGTACTATGGCCCATATTCACAAACGTCACTTTAACCTCCCTTCACTTAAATTTCGCTTTAAAAAAGTTTTTTGCACAATTTCCTACTTAAAAATGTGGGAACATTGTAGCTATCTCTTATGAGAGTTCTAATGTGAAAATGAAATGTTACTACACTCTTACAAAAGTCATTTTTAAGTGAAGTTTAAGTGAAGAGAGGTTAAAGTGACGTTTGTGAATATGGACCTTTATAGTCAAAGGCGTGCCCTGTTTTCCATCGGAAGTCGGTAACTGTTGAGATTACGAAGAAAATTTCTAACTACCCACTGAGTATTATATTGCACATTTTCTTCTCGACTGTTTTCAGCATTTGCTCAGTGAATATGCGCACCTTTAGATAAGTACACACACTTATTTTGGTAGATAACTTCCTAAAGAAAAAGTTAATTGCTAATTGGGATTTAAGATCAAAGTGGCTGACATTTAGCGGAATTTTGTTGAACGCTCGAATGGCTGCTCGTGTATCAAAATGCATATAAGACCATATCTATGTAAAATTTGAGGCCAAAATTGGGTATTTGCAGCAAAATGACGTGGAAAATTTTTTTGTAGATTTATTTAAATTTCATTTTTCTCTAGATATCCACTAAAAAATTAGATCAACTTTTTTATTTAATTATCTAAACGGAAATTAAATTTAGGTCCCTGTTATCACATTTTCAACCAATAGGAAAAGAGAATCTTTCCTCCATGATCATTTATTTGCGTTACGTTTGCAATGCCATCTAGTTTCATCTTAAATCCCAATTGAGCCTAGAACTTCAATATTTTTATCTAAAGGTACGTATTCACTTAACAAGTGCTAAAAACAGTTGCCAACAAATGCGATCAAACAACCCAAGCACTCATTGGGTGATGGAAAGGAAAAAGGTCTGCATACAAAAATGTAAGCAATGTGAAAAACCAGGTAGCTGATACACTGTATGTATTTTATTTGTAATTCCACTAGTTATCTACTTCTGATCTAAAACAAGGCGCTCTTTTTTTCCTTTAAGAGCGCTTCTTTTTTTTTTGTACAAAAATATTGCATCTTCCCTCCATCTCCCATTCCAAGAACGAACAAAACTGCTCTAAAGTATATATGAATGTTAAGCGTAGTTTACATAATGCTGGTTTACCAGATGCTGGTGTGCTGGTTTATTGACGTTGATTCAACCAGTTTGGTTTTTATGTTCACACGATGCTAATAAAAAAGCTGTAAAAAAGTGAAGTTGTTATCATAAATTTCACCAGTATCCTAATTTACACGGAGCTGAAACACAAGCTAGTACGCTAACTGTTGCTAGCAGCTCAAAAGTTGAAAATTTGCAATTTCACCAGCTCACCAGCCAGCGAATAAATAAGCGTGCTAGTTCTTGTTTACCAGCTACCAGTGTACTTCTTTACCAGCGTCGTGTAAACTATGCTTTATAAAAGAAGAACAAAAATTGGATGAGCAAAAAACTTGGTTAAAAATATTAATTTTCACGCATTTTGTCGACGTACCAGTGAACAATTAGGTATCTCACTCTTTTTTTCTGCTCTCTCTTTTCTTCCCGTTCTTCTTTCTTCATTTTTGTCCCGTGAAAGCATCAGTTGGGACATACATACGTCATTATACACGGACATCATACATACATGCAGAAGTGCAGCCAAATTGATAGTTGTTTCAACATTTTTTTTTGTGGGTGGTGAATCAATTCTATCAGTCGCTTCCGCATTGGTCTAAGGGGGTCGCAACAACCCTTGTTTCGCCAGATAACTATAATCTTGAGGTAACTTATGGGAATTACACTGAATAGAAACATGTTTTTCACCTTTTGGAATGAAACGGCTCAGAATCTCATCGATTGTAGTGTACTCAATTTTTGGAAAAACCACCTTTGAGAGAATTTTATTAGGTTAGGTACGTCTTACAAGTACGTAAAATTTTGCCAATGATTTAATTCGAAATTTCAACAATAATGAATTGAATTGTAGAAAAGTATTAACGGGTGTAAGTTAAATGCATTTTACAAAATTTTCAAGACGCGAATTCTTAAAGTTATAATTATATGACACCGGTAAATTTACACTGTTAATAAAATTATTTTTAGCGCCCAAAATGCATTTGGACTAATCTCCATGGGACATGGATTTGTTTGATGTAGAAACAAATATTTTAGAATTTCGGGACTGATCCCGTCATGCCTTTCAAAGTTTAAATAATAAATTAATATGCTGTAATTATTTGAAATGGACAAATGTACTCACTGAACTTAGAAACAAAAATGATGAATCTTGAATAAATTATTTTAGTTCATTAATAATGAAACGCATCGTTTCTTAGTACCCTGCGAGAAAAAAAAATCAGCTCGAAATCATGTAATTTTTCTGATATTCAGTACCTAGTTGTTTGTACAATTTATGACATTTAAAAAAAGAAAAAAGTTGAAAATTCATATTATTATATTCACTTTTTCCATGTAAAAAATACATTTTTCATTATAATTCGAATGAATCACGTTAGTGTACTTGATTTGAAGAAAAAAAAAGAGGAGTAAATTCTGGAAAAACAACCGTTTCAAATCCATTTCTTGTTTTTCAGCTCCTTTATTAATAATTCCAATTTCGTTGATGAAATCTTTTTTATTGGTTGTCTTGGTTCGCCAAGTTTAAGTTTGCATACCATCAAGATGATTGCCTTATATCTGCTGATGAAAGGAGCTAAAAAAAAAAAAAAAAAAAAAAGCCAAATGTTTTTTATTTTTAACAGAGTGATTTTAAAGAAAAACGAGGAAAACATAAAACAACGGGAAAAAAAATTGGACTCACTATTTTCAAGTGTGAAGTACACAAGGTCGGTGATACGACGTTGATTGATCCTAGCTCCTTCGTTGTCACCTTTCTCGATTTGATTTTTAATTTCGAAAATTTCTTTGTGTGCAAAGTTTAACGAAGTAACGATCATACTATCGAAGCCCAAACATAATGCTGCCGATATCAACTAGGCAAAATAGATAATTCGGCGTTGATCCTTGATGAAACTTACTACATTTTATATGCAATAGTCAATAGGCAATGTTTTTACCACGATTATAGGAAAGACTACTGTAGGAACCACCATACCTTGCCCAATACCTACAAAAATATATTCGCCAGCTATAGTTGTGGGGAGGCGGTGAGATGGCCGTGCAGTCAAGTTCACCACTTTTAGCTGGCAAATATGTAGGTCCCAGGTTCGATTCCCCAAACTGACAAAACCTACAACTACCTACCACCGAGTGTACGGTTATTTTCATTTATGAGACTTATTTTAGTTTTTCATATTTTATATTTAAAGTGTCTTCGACAGATTTTCTAGGATTATGTGTAGAAAGAGCCAATCTTGCTCAGCTTACAATCATTTCTAAGGACAGAATATTTATAATGAATAAGTTATTTTTTGCTTTTTGACACTTTTTTGATTTATATGGAATCAGTTATTAAGTCATCAATATGTGAAAGGAACTTGACGGAAAATTTTATCAACTTGATTCTGATTGTTTAAGTTGTTTTCGAGGCCCCTGACTATTGTTTTAAAAAGAGATTTTACTATATTAGAAGCATAAAAGGTGGGGGATTTTAGGTAGAACGCACAATTTGCAGTAGTTGGAGGGTTACATTATGGCGTCTGGCGAGAGAACCAATTTTACAGGTTCATAGTCATAGTACCTACACTATATCAAATCGTTATAGTCATATCTACAGTCAAAATAGCTGTCAGCAAACCATATCTTTAGATGTGGATCAGTGATGGTAACTCAGATTTTTTCCAGGTGTAGCAAGCAAATTAAGAGAAAAAATCGATCTTCATTAACTTCCGAAGGACAAAATTTGTATTGATTTGTCATTATTCGAGTCATAGCCAAATGTTCTTCAGTGTAACAGCGTACTACACCTGCTACATGTAAGTTGTCATCACTGGTTTGAATGCTGGATCTGAACCTCACATATTTGGTTATGGACTCAAGTCTTAACAGAACCCCTTAAAAAGCAATTAAATTTATCAAAATAAAAGTTAAATGCGAGCTGACTCATCATGAATCATCTCGTTATCACTTAGCTACTTTTTCATAACATGTCTCACCTGATCATTACCCAAAAATATAGTGAATGCTCTATCAAACAGTTGCACACAGCGAATACCTTCGTCCAAATTATTGTGAGTGTATTTTAGTCCCGAGAGTGTGGGTATTTCTTTAAAAGCAGCTGTCAAAAATTCAACCATGTCCACTACAAAAAAAAAAAACAAAAACGCGCTCTAGGGTGTCAGCGAACTAGAACAATTAATGTGGTAAACATTTCATAAATTCGTAAATGAAAATTGAAGTCTGAAAAAATGATAACACAATATAAATGAAACACATATCGATATCATATCGATATATCGATCAACACCAATTCCTATAGAGGTTGAGGACTTGAGTTGTAACAGAAAAGATAGATTTGAGTGAAGTTACGTCCAAGAAGCGAATGTTTATTTCATAAGTTACATAATTTAAGCAAAGTACATTTTTAGAGTAATGAACGAACGGTAACGGAAATGAACGAGTGAGCGGCGGAAGTGGTATACCAGTGTAGCCGCGAGTAGATATAAATAAATGTGTTCGATATGTGATCGTGTGTTCGTAGGAGTGAGAGGGGAGAAGGATTGGTGGTCTCAACACCCCCCTACAATCTTTTGAACCGATCACGACTGCGAGTATTACAAAAGTGTTTTAAAAGTTCATTACATTTAGTTACAAAAATACAAAAATATAAATTTTAAAAATTGTAAAAGTGTATACATAAAATGGTAACTGATTTGGACGCTTATGGTAAGTATAGTGATTAATAAATATGAATAAAATATAGTAAATATGGTAACATGCAAAATAATTTATATTAGGTAACAGGATAAATAACATGCAAATAGAGATAAAATATAATGAATTATGTTTTTGTGATGTTTCAGACAAAATTTTGGTAATGGAGTTGACTTTTTAGGGATCACAATTTGGGGATTCTAGGATTTTACTAGTAAGTAAGATATGCTGCTTACTGGATAATGCTTTTGTTAGTAAGTCAGCTATTTGATCTTCAGTAGCTATTTGTTTGAATATGAAAATTTTGTCGTTATAGGCCTGAGCAAGTCCATAACATTTGATCATGAGAGCTCGAAGACGTTTTTGACCACCTCCAGAGATGACATGAATAACAGAGATATTGTCTTCGTAGACAATTACTGGAGTGTCAATTGAGAAGAATTCA
Organism: Ericerus pela; assembly: GCA_011428145.1. Taxonomy (NCBI): domain Eukaryota; kingdom Metazoa; phylum Arthropoda; class Insecta; order Hemiptera; family Coccidae; genus Ericerus; species Ericerus pela. Next base: position 168,288 of record WOFM01000500.1, read on the forward strand.
CGATTGAGAAGCCAAGCAAGTTCTATATCCTCAAAAGAATCGTGAAGAGCAATTAATTCAGCTGCTGTGGATGAAGAAGCATGGATATTTTGGCGATGAACGCCCCAATTTATCAGGTCACCATACATGGTAATTAGGTATCCAGTTATTGATTTTCCTTTTTCTAGTTCAGACATGTTTATAGGCTGATCGTCAATGTCGGGGGCATAAGATGCATCGACATAGGCTGATATGCCTTCGGAGTTGGATCTGTAGACAATGGCAAGATCGATTGAGGATTTCCAGTACCGGATGATTCGCCGTACATAGTTCTTTTTTGTGTCATCGGAACAATTTTGAAATCTTGACAGGTAATTGACTGAGAAAGATATGTCTGGCCTTGTGCCTCTAGATACATATAACAGTGCACCAATCATAGACCTGTATTCTTTGTTATCTGTGCCTTCAGATTTACTTAATTTGAGGCCTGTCTCCATAGGCGTTTTGGAAGGATTTGAATCACACATTTTGAATTTCTGGAGAATCTTTTGGATTTGCTGTTTTTGGGTGAGTTTAATTGTTTGTGATTCACGATTTCTTTCTATTTCGAAACCTACAAAATGGGTTGGGTTGTTTACAACTTTCATAGTGAAACGAGTTTCAAAATGAGTGGTTATTTCATTAACCCATTCTGGACGATTAGTTGCAAGGAGGATGTCGTCTACGTAAATTATCATGAAGGCAATACCTTCTGAGTCATCTTTACGTGTGTATACGCATCTGTCGATCTTTGACTTTGTAAAATTGGATGTTTGAAGGTGAGAATCTAGTAACTCAATCCAATTTTTACTAGATGTTTTAAGGCCATAGATAGATTTTTCGAGTTTAAGTAATTTTGTTTTTTCGACATTGCAACCTTGGGGGATATTAAGAAAGATGTCATTTTTAATTTTTGAGTTTAAATAGGCTGTTTTGACATCATATTGAACAAGTTGTAGATTCAATAGGTTAGTTACGGACAAGATCCACCTAATTAGCCAGAGTTGCACAACAGGTGCATAGGTCTCTGTCATAGTGTACTCGGATCTGTCCATAAAGCCTTTAGCAACAAGTCTAGCTTTTGGGCACATTATTCCTCTTTCATTGGCTTTGGCCGTGAATATCCATCGTGTGTCAATAGGTTTGATATTATGTGGACGATCTACAATTTTCCACACATTAAGGTCTGACATAGATTGCAGTTCATCATTGATTGCCTTAAGCCACTCTTTCTTGAAAGGATTCTGGAAAATATCACTAAAACTTACTGGCATGCAATCTTCTATAAACAAAGAGTCTTCAGATGAGGCTTGTTTTAGCACATTGACCCTATAGATTGCCTCAATTTCCTCTTCTAAGGGTTTTACTTGGAGTTCTTCTGGTTTATTTGTGAAGTCGACTAATGTTTTCGTCTCATCAAATTTAACATCGCAGGATTTGTAGGATTTCATTTTAATTGGGTCTAGTATCTGATAACCTACATTCGAAAAGCCGATCAGAATAGTTTTAAGGGCTCGGGGCAAGAATTTTGGGTCGAGATGCTCCTCTTCATTCTTCTTGGCTTTGACTGCTGATTGCTGTCTTTGTTCAATAGGAACGTGTTTATATGCAATAGCACCAAAGACTCGAAGATGGGAAATATCGGGTTTACTCCCGTATAATTTTTCATAGGGTGTCATGTTTCCTAAATTGACGCGGGTCGGACTTCTATTAATTATATGGGCGGCGGCTAATACAATTGTTGACCATAATTTAAAATCAATTTTTGCGTCGTATAATATGGCTCTAACTCTTTCGAGCAGGGTTCTGTTTTGCCTTTCGGCTATCGCGTTTAATTCGGGGGTGTACGCCACGCCATCATCTAAAGTGATTCCTTTTTCGGAGCAAAATTGTGTCATTTTGGAGTCGGAGTATTCTTTAGCTTGATCAGTTCTTAATACTGAGATAGGATCATTGGGGAATTTTGTATTGAATGATAGATAATACTCTTTAAATTTATCAAAAGCCTGGGATTTTCTTAATATTGGAAAGGCGAGAGTATATTTCGAGTAATGATCAATAAAAGTTATTATGAATTTTTCTCCGTTATATGCCTCTTGAAAGGGTCCCATGATGTCTGATGAGATTACTTCCATTCTTCTCGTTGGTCGAGTCCTCACGCCATGGTGACCAAGTCGGGTGGATTTTGCTTTTATACATATTTCGCAAGTGGCAAAGTCATCGTCCTTAAATACCAAATTTTGGGGCATACCTACAACTACTTTTGATAGTGCTTTTAGGCTTTTGCCACTTAGATGACCTAATCTTCTATGCCAAAGAGTTTTAGTTTTGTTTATGTTTTTCTTATGCTTTCTATTTATTCCGACACTCTCTCCGTTTAGTTCGTCCTCAGATTCGGAATAAATCTCCTGAGTGACCGTATCCACTTCGGTATCTTGAAAATTTTGGGGATGGTCAATGTTTTCCTGCTCTCTTTGTGGATTGCTTGTTTCAGCCTCATTCAGTTCTTCAAAATTTTGTTGAGGATCATCTACATGATCTTCCTGTTCTGCAGACGTACTAGGTACAGGCATACACACAAGCTCCTGATAGACCTTATTTTCCTGATCTTCATCAACTATTTCATAATCAATGTAATACATAGAACCTCTCTTTGGAGCGGTTATCGTGATTTCACCAGTATTTTTATTTATGATGTCTGCGTGATCCGTGTCAGTTATGATTTTAAAAATGCCAGACTCCATGATTTTAGCACCTGACCAAATATCAAGGCTTAAATCAGGATCATAATATACCTCTTTTAGGTGAATAGTGGAAAACTCTGCGTTGGAATTGCAGACGTTAACATACATTGATCCTACATATGTGGGATTTACGAATACGCCTTTTTTTGCGCAAAGTGCTCTACGAGAATTATCAACTTTACGTATGTTTCTTAATTTTGAAATATCATTGACCATATGGTCATCTGCTCCATTGTCTAGTAACATCGTGTGGAGTTGGTTTTTTTGGGGGGCGGACTTTGATACTGTAGGGGGTTTTGGCCATTGGAATTCATCTTCGATGTCATCAAAACTTAAATGATTAAGATTTGAATGTAACATCATAGAGTATTTAACACGAAAATTGGATTTATCATCAGACTTTTTTTGGGAGTTCGTGTTATTTGAAATTTGGGGTTTTGAGCTACTGTTCTGATGCTGGGTATTTGAAGTATTACTTGCAGTAGATGTCTCATTAGGGCATGTCCTTGACATGTGTCCTTTTTTATTACATCTGAAGCATGTAATATCCATTTGGGATACATTATCTTTAGAAGGATAACTATTTTGTTTGTTTTGACTATTCTTGTGATCGTTTAAATAACTCGTTGTGTTATAATTTGGTTTGGAGGGATTTGAGTTATTATTATTATTACGAAAATTTCTGAAATTTCTTTTATTATAATTATTCATCGGTTGATAGGATGATTTGGGCTGATCAAACCCGGGAAAAGTTTTGTTAGAATATTCAATTCGATCACATTTTTCTAATATCATTTTTGTGAGTCTGACAGTAGTTCGTTTTTCAACTTCTAATTGGCGGAATTCTGAGAAAACAGTATCAAATTTTTCGGGCAATGACATCATTAATTGATCAATTTCATCGGCTTCCGATAGGGGGTAATTAGCATCACGTAGTTCTTCCACAATGGTTGAAAAATATTCCAAGAATCTACGGATGGTACCTCTCCTTGGATCGAAGCGAAGGGACTGGAATTTTGCCTTTAATACCATGATGTTAGTAGCAGTTTGATTTCTGTATCGAGCATCCAATATTTCAAAAATTTGAGAAACTACATCGCAAGTTTTGACATGATGAAGGATTCTTTTGTCAAGTCTTTCGAATATGTGGGCTTTGGCCCGTTCCTGAGTTTGGAAGAATTTAAGCCATTTGGATGTTAGGCGTTCTTCGGATGATGTGTAAATGTAACTAGTTTCACGAGCTGTAGGAAAAATTGTGGAATGGCAGCCTTTACCTATAAGGGTGCTGATGACGGTTGCACGCCATCCCTCATAGCCATTTCCACGGAATACGTTTGAGATCCTTTCATTATTGTCAGTGTTCATAATTAATGAATTGACTGAACTTAAAAAAAAATAAAAAAAAATAAAAAAAATAAAACAAACGGATGTCAATCCCCAGCAAATGCCGCAAGACTAGGATTGCCGTACCTGTGCTAACCAAACAATTTGAATATATAACAATAGTATTTAAGTTGTCCTTGTGTGTGTCTCGAGTAGGTCCACTGCGGGCAAGAGATCACACACGTTAAAGATGAGACTGGACGCTTCCCAATAAAAAAAATAAAAAAATAAAAAACAAGACTTTTTAACCCAAGATGATTCGTATTAGAATTCAAAATTCGATAATATTATTAATTAAAATCAAAAAAAATGAAAGTGTGAGGTGAATATGAAATTAGCTACTTTCAGATCGAGGGAATTAGAAAGGAATAAAAAATATTGAAAACAGGGGAAATTTTGTTTGAATTGTATTCCCACAAGATAATTCGAAATAAAAATTGTAGAAAATTAAAAAAAAAATGCAGGTGATTTAAAAAAAAATTTCACCAAGTATTACGCAAAATTGATTCTACTGGTAACTCGTAAGAAAAAAAAAAATTCACAGTAGAAAAAAAATATTGAAATATGTAAAATATATTCGAATAAATAATTAAAGTTGTACGAGAGAAAAGAAGCAAAAAGAATTTAATTTAATTTTAATTTAAGTGTTCGTATAAGAAAGAAAAAAAATCAAATAAAAAAAAATCGTTAAGTATTTTCGACAAAATTGTGCAACGGCAAAAATTTTCAAGTTGCAACAAAATGGTGGTTTGAAATTGAAAACCGCGCCAACGTATTTAATGAATGGGCGAAGATAAGCGTTCGTAGGTTCGTTGCACTTAACAAAAGGTTAATGTACAAGTTCGAACGAATGAACGAAACGAGCCGTGCATACGTCACGAGTTGTACACTCCAAGACAAAAGTGGCTGCAAAAATTTGCACACGACTTGCCAAAATTTGTACTTAGAAAAATTTTGAAAAGGCCAAAATTATTTGAAATTAACGGTATTTTCAAATATACAGGTTAAATTTTGAATCGAAAGAGTTAAGTTTCACGAAAAACACGAAATTGAACACGAAAAATATACGAAAAAATGCGAAAGAATTATGAAAATATGTTTTTTATTACCTTTTTTCAGCAGAAAATTTTTAAGTTATACTCTTTTTAACCGTCGATTTTTTGTTTTCAGGTTCGTTTTCTGGAATTGATAAAGTTGGTACTTTGTAACTGCTGTTTGAATTGCGCTTCGGTTGTTTTGAACGTACTTCGGTGAAGATGTGAGTTAAGTTTTTGAGTTTTAAAGTTGATACAAAAATGAAGTTGAATTGTGACGATGAATACCAATTTTGACGTTGTTGAATTGAAGCTTTTACGTTGGTTTCAGATCAATTTGTGACTGCTCAAGGCGATTTACTTCCAATTGATGACTTCGACGAATTAGTTCATACACAAGCAGGGCAGACACTAATGAATTTACTAGTTTTCGGGCAACACAAGCAGGGTTCCCAAACAACTTAGCAATCGGCGAGTCCTGGAATTTTTCGATACACTTGGCTGGATTATACACAAGCAGGGCAAATCCTTTTCAGCAAACGACGAAACTCATTGAACGTTTACAGCATTCAAGGTGGAATTAAATTTTTCGAGAAAAAATTTTATGACTCGAAAAAAAATGGTAAGTTGGAACTAAGTTACCCAACACAAAATAAAATTACGAAAAAATTAAAAACACAATTATTCACGAAAGAATTTTAAAAGTTTGACTTAAACACAAAAATAAAATTCACAATATTTAAAAATTTTAAATTATTATTTTTTATTTAAAATCTGTTACAGGTACGAAGATTGTTACCGAGTGATGCTACCATATAGAGGTTGAGGACTTGAGTTGTAACAGAAAAGATAGATTTGAGTGAAGTTACGTCCAAGAAGCGAATGTTTATTTCATAAGTTACATAATTTAAGCAAAGTACATTTTTAGAGTAATGAACGAACGGTAACGGAAATGAACGAGTGAGCGGCGGAAGTGGTATACCAGTGTAGCCGCGAGTAGATATAAATAAATGTGTTCGATATGTGATCGTGTGTTCGTAGGAGTGAGAGGGGAGAAGGATTGGTGGTCTCAACAATTCCTTCATACTCTTATGATAAAACATTACATATCGATATTAATTTAATTGATATTCCCTCATTTCGACTAGTGGGGAAATTGTGATTGGCTGTAGGAATTTGTATTCTTTCTGTGATTGGCTGTAGCACCCTTTTTTAACGAAAATTTAACCAAAATAATTTTTTACAAATTTACTCTGAATTCAGCGTAGTGAAAGTAAAAATGTGTACCACATTAAAAAAAAAAAAAAGTCAAGTTCCTTTAATAGTCATGAACTTTGTTTGAATAAGAAGATACTTATAAAGATTTTCTAGGACAACTTGATCCCGTTGAAATTTCCTCGTAAGGTTTGTAAAGTAGAAATGTAAATATAAATGTAAGTAGATACGAAATAGGTTTAGATTAAAAACATGTTTTTAAAAAATACGCTTTTATAATACTAAAAAAAAAATTTTTTTAAATTCTCATCCCTAATGGAATTTGGAATAAGAGTGCTTTGCATGAAGAAGCCTATTGCTACCATGATGCTGTATCAATGGTTTTAGAAATGAGATGAAACTTGTATTGAGAAAGAAAGTATGTTGATAAGTGATAAATGATAAAAACCAAACCCTATTTTAGCGCCCTAGATGTTTGTACAGAAAATACGTCATATTTCATTGTGTTAGTAACTGCAGTAAAAATGTATACAAAGAGTTTTAAATACTTACACTTGATTCCGGTTAAATCTGGATAATTGTAGTAGAATAACGGCGTTTTAGGAGCTGCATCGCTCACAATTTTCAAATAATCCACTACATCAGATACACTAACTGGCCTGAAGAAAGGATCAGGCAAGCAGAGAATAGCACCAACACCAATTGACTCGGCATGTTTAGCCTAAAATTAAGAGAAAAACATTATCAAGAGTCAATTAATGATAGAAAGTCAATTAATGATAGAAAATTTATTTGTTTTTATAAAAACAATACACGAGTATGGCCTCAATTTGAAAATTCAGTTGAGCTACGAAAGTTTCATGGGCTAGATTCATATAAAAATAAGAAAATGGCAGCTTGAACATTTCAGTGGTCTTGATTAGTACCCTCCATAATCAAACAAAAAAAATTCACAGCTAATTTCTGCTACAGTATTATTTAAATTTACTTGCTAGCACTATTTATTGAATTACAGTGTAACCGGCATAATAGGGGCACATTGAGCGGTACCTTTTTTTCCTCTAAATAAGCGATATCCCAATAAAAGGAAATTGTGTGTTCAGATGAGGGAAAAAAGTGTAATTTTTAATGGTGAATTTCATTTGAAAATGGTCAAATCATAAAATAATTATTATAGATATGACGAAAAAAAAGGTTAGGGAGACTGGGGTACCATGAAACACGTGTATCATGGACAAAACTGACTTCTCTTCAATTTTTGGAAAAACTGGTCCCACAGAATAATGTAGGTACTTATCATACACCTGGTAATACCCCTTTGTCCACTATCGTCATCCAGTTTGTTGTTCAAAAGTTACTGTGATTAAATTTTAATAACTGACAAAGTGTGACCAGTGGGAGAGAAATTGATTATTCAAATTTGCAAATGTGTTTAACAGAAGTTTAATTGTCAGTAACTAATTACTCAGAGCTACCAATGTTCAAAAACCATTAAGTATAATGTTAATTTCTAGTAAGAAGACTAACTTAGTGTACCATGGTGTAAATTTTCTGGTGTACTAGGTATATGCCTTTTAATTTTTTTCAAATAATTTCCAGAATTCAAACTGTCCAAAAATATGAAACATTGGATCTTGAGAAAGTGTGGGATACTGTAAGAGATGTCTTAAATTATCGAATTCACGAGGAAAGTGTCACAATTGAAAGTAGTGCACTTCATATTGTATTGGAAAAAAATTTTTATTTTTTGAATTAATTTTTTTTTTTTTAACATGTACCATGGTTCATAACCTTTGGGTTTCATGGTACACTGACATGTTGTACCATAGAACAACAAAAGGTTACCCCTTTCAAAATAAAATTTAAAACAATCTATCACATTTTAATTGTTTTTTTTTTTGGGTTTTGTTTTGTTGATGAAGGTTTGCTCTTTTCAAACTTATTGGTTTTAAATTTCCAACTCAATTCTAGCTTTCACCAAAGACAAAAATGAAAAAAATGTTCCATGGTACCCCGGTCTCCCCTACTGGCTGGCTTCAAAATGTCTGAACATGTATCCAACGATGCAATAGCACTTTCCTGTAAAAAAAAAGCCTTAGTTGATTGACATATTTTCTCACCTCGTGGAAAGTGACCATAAGAGAAGGAATTTTATCACAATTGTCATCGATTATAACATCTTCCAATGTATTTTTGTTTTTGGAGATCATATCCCAAAGAACATTATTGTCAATCTAACAATTTTTCCCTGTTTATTTACTTCCGTTGTTCCAATAAACTGATACACTGTATCCAATAAGCAGTCTAATTTCCTACACTTTCATAATGTAAGACAGTGGCAGATCTAGAGCGTAATTTTTTGGGGGGGTTTTGTGGAATACAGTTTTTTTTTTCTTCAACAAATTTTTGACATTTTTCATCTGGATTCTGCGGTCGCACTCTCTAATTATTTTTCTTAAATTTTTGTCCTTTTTTTTTGATGGTTGAAGGAAATTCCTCCATCTCCCGGAATCCGCCACTTCCCCAAACAGGCAGTTCTCCCCTTTATCCGGTGTCCCTGTAAGCGATTTTCACTGTTATTATCTGTTAATTAGATTACTTGTAACTACTAACGAGGTAAAACCATTATCCAATAGTCTACCACAAGAATTTTCAATCAGATTGCATCAGTGTACAACTCTCCTCTCGGTTAGGCGGGTAGGCTAGCTAGATAATAGTGATGAGAATAATCAGGGAGAAATTTATTTAGAGTTAAATTCGGTAGGTATCTGCTATAAAAGCAACGACTAAAATCTGTAAGTACGCGCATAGCGTAATGTTGAAAAAAGTTTTCGGATAAAACTTGAGACTATGGTTTGGTCATTAAAAGCGTACGAAACTATCCCAATTTCTGAATATTAAGCAACTATTTGTGAAAACAGTAAATTAAAATTCCTTCACCGAGGATTTTTTAACCAAAGCTCCAGCTGCAGACGTGCATTTACCCGAAAGAGAAAAACATTAAAGTATGATAACACCAAGGTGAACGAGCCAGCAAATAATAAACGGTTCACGCATGTTGTACAGCAAAATGCGTCATCTATTTTATTTTTCACGATACTTGACGCGAAAGTTTTATGGTTCAGGAGGGTTGAAGAGTCCGAAAAAAAAAACCCAAGCAAGTGTTCATTCTCCCATTGGCGAAATTACTTACATTGCTTCGATGGAGTTACGTTTATCCGACCACTACATTATTTAAGACGAACAGCACAATTTCGAAAGGTTTTCGCCGTTTGCAAAATGAAAGGGATGCCAGAAATAAACGAACCATTTTGCCGTACATACACACTCATTCTATGTGTAAGTTCTTCAACTTAATATATATAATATAATAGTCGAATTCTTTCGACTGATGTGGAACATACCAACTCTACAACTGCATTTACATTGGCAGCTCCAACATGCACCATGATGAAAAGGTCCAAATCTGTAGCGGCAGCTACCCAGGAATCGATAACTTGCTTACGCTCTTCGACGCTCATAAGGGCCCCTTCGCCAACTGTTCCATTGACTGGGAAAAAGTGGAAAAAAGTTCTGCATGATCTATATAGTAATTACTTAGGTACCCACCAATATTTAAGTGTAAATCCGGCTTGAATCGCTGAATGTATGTTATGGATGTTGGAACCAAAAGCTAAAAGGTTAACAGAGGCAGTACGCACTGCTTGTATTGACAATTTCTGGTAAGATACTTGCAGCCAATAATGGCTCAGTTCGGAACGAGCAAAATCAAAAGCAAGACCAGTACCAACACGATGGAAGTCTTAATTTTCGTCTTGATCTTGATTTCAATTTTTCTTCAAGATTTTTAGTAAAATTAAACTTGAACTAAACGAGAAACCCCCTTAAGTGCAACAGAAATCTTATACCTTCACCTTAAAAAAAAAAAAACGTTCAACTAATTTTCAGTTAGCGATAGGCGATTAATTAGAAAAATTGTATTTATCGATTTTTTATCTTAACTGATTGTTTGATAATCAGTTATTTTGAGGTGAGTTGACTAATCAATTAATCAATTATTCTAGTTGAAATAATCAATTTATTATTTCGGTAACATTCAATTTCTTGTGTGGTATTTTGGCGGTTTACAACCGATAACAGGGCTTTTAACCCTCGTTGATGGTTGAACCAATTAGAATTTGCTATTTATTCGCTATTGCAGCGCTTCATTAATCGCCAATTTTAAATTTTATCACATTTTTCAGTCATTTTTAAATTTCTGGAGGAAATTCGAGGTTTATCCTATGTAAAATTGAATACCCCAGACGCTCTTGTTTTATTAAGAAATTATGCAACTTCAGCTAACATCAATTTGAAGACTGACGTCATATCCTATTTAGAAAAAAGGTCTTCATAAATGTATGATCTTGCCTCAGAGTTTTTAGTAATAATATCTGTCACTCCCGTATCTGTTAAAAGATTCTTTTCCGCAAATGTTCAAATCTAATGTCTTTTGAATCGTAATTTTATATTAGTGAAGAATAAATAAATTTTTTGATAGTTATCATTTAACGTCGCTTTAAAAGAAAGGAAAAAAATAATCGATTATTTAGAATAATCAATTTTCGCCCATCACTATTTTCAAAGCAAATTCATCTTTACAAGTGAAAAAAAAGTACCTTAATAAGTTAAAAAAAGTTGGGAGCTGGGAGAGGGATATCTACCTCTAAAGGGAAATGATGAATGAATATTCGTAGATATACTGTATTCTCTGTTAGTAAAAGTAACTTTTTAATGAAACCAGTTTTGGTATTTAATCTGTACCTGGTGAAGTGAAAAATTTATTTTTTTTAATTTTAAATTTGTTATACAAAAATGTAAGAAAAAGGAGCCAGATTAACTTAACAATAAAATTTTCCTACTTTCGCCACAATAAGTAAAAAACCACTTTATCTGAAAATTCTGATTTCTTGATCTCCATAAGTGAAAATCTTGTTAAATGAAACAATTTTTGTCTCCCTTGTACTTTCACTTATCAAGGTTTTATTGTAAGTATATTTAATGGCTAAATTGAACTTACCATTCACATACTCATAAAATATGCAAAAATCCTAACCTAAGCTACCATAAACATCAGTAAATTTTCAAATATGGGGAAAGAGAAAAAACTTATCCACCTAAATACATTAAAATCTCCCAATAACGGACACTGAAGGAACTAAGAATTTTCTCCATCATTGGGGCGTATCCGTTATTAGGGTAAAAAATGGGAAACTAAGAGAACAAAAAATAATTACATGTACGTTATTTTATTTCAGGGTACAATAGTAAAGTAAACGTATAAGTAATACAGCGGATACCACTTATCAGAACACCAGATAAAGAGTAAGTACACTAGATAAAGAGAACAAAAGTTATTTATTTGGGACAAATCTGGGAAGTCCGAAATCAAACGCTGTAAAACTGTAGGAAATCGGACTGCTAATTGAAAATAGTGCATCGGTTTATTGGGACAACAGAAGTTGATAAATGATAAAAAATTGCTAAACTGCAATGTTTTAGGGACATTATTGGGTACACGATCCCAAAAAAAAAAGTAAATTGGAAAATGTAGAAAGCAATGACCACTGATGTGACGAAATTCCTTTTCCTAAAGTCATTTTCCATATGGCATGGAAATATGTCAATCAACTGAGGCTATTCTGCGTGCCAGACGCAAGAGTGGGCAAAATCCTCAAAAAAATTATTCGAATCACGAATAAAACGAATCACTCAATAAGAGTGATTCGAATCGCGAATCACGAATACTTTCATTTTTGAGATTAGAATTGATTTGCATGAATCATTTGTTTACAAATCACGAATCCTGAAAGTCTAAAACGTTAAATAATTCTGTAAGACCTTAATACGGGAAAAAAATTTAAAAAAAGTTCTGAACATTCCAGCACTTTTTGATAAAAAACTGTTTTATTTAGAAATGTGAGAGGTAAAAGTTCTCTGAAAAGATTTGTTTTTTCAACAAATACCAAATTTTCTTGAAATTTGTAGGAATTTCTCGGGAATTTCTTACCTAGAGAAATAGTATTCGTGATTCGTTGTTCCACTGTTTGTGAATAAATGATTAGAATCACGAATCCTTGTCAGCCCTAAAAAAAGGATTCTAATTTTCACTAATCCTGACCACTCTTGCTAGAGGGGATACAGGAAAGCCCAACTCCATCATCGGATACATGTTGGGAATTCTCGAAGCCAGCTAGTAATATTTTTTTTTTGGTCATATATCTATAATTACTTGATGATTTGACTATTTTCTATGAGACATTCATTATTAAAAATTACAGTTTTTTGTTTCTTCATCTGAACACCCAGCATCATTTAAATTGTACACCCCTTATTTAGGACAAACTGGGTACCGCTCAAAGTGTCCCTATTAAGCTCTTTACATTGTGGTACTATCTGTTACTTACAAAAAACGTTTTTTTTTATTACTTCATAACTCATACTAAACGTACAAATTCAAATAAGAGTAAAGGTACAGATAGTACAGATTTTTCATGCATGAATATCCTAATTTGTCCTTAAAACTTACTATGGTATTTGCTGACGTGAAGGGAACTCTTCAAATTCACGCATTCTATCCACTTTGTGATACAAAATTGAGAAAAAATAAATATTAATGCACTGTACTTAGATACCTAGGCTAATGATTTTTGTAGAATTTAAAAACGCTAACATACTCGTGATAACTTTTTACATTCAAACGATCGAATTAAAGTGCTACATAGCCTACAACTTTAGAATGTTACAAACCTAGAATAGCTTTGACATTGTTTCGCACCAGATACTTCGCGTAGTTAGGTATTTCGTTCAAGTACAATTGGCCGCTGAAATAAGAAATTTAATAAGAAGTTATGAAAATTCGAAAATAAATCCAATATTCTTGAATCGAAGCTCAACAGCCTAAAATTGCTGAAATGCTTTCAAAATTTCCAATGATGTAGGCCTTGATTTTATCTTAATAATAATACTTTGTCTGTCTTAACATAAATGAAAGTCTTCAACATTCGCCATGAAACCGTAATACTGCACCCCACTTTTGGCTCAAGCTGTTTGTGATATATCTCATCAGTGCCAGTATGAGTGCCTAAGGTAATATTATCTTATACTTATGATGGAGCATAGAGTCAAGAGTGTCGAATTGATGATTGATCCAACGAACGTCTCTCATGGAGCTGTCAAGCTGATTGTCTACATCAAAATATAAGGGAGCTTACTCACTTTGGTCCAAATGGGGTGAACACTGGAGCCATAAATCCTCGATATGGTGAAGCCTGAAATTTGAAAAAATGTTCAACAAGAATAAATCTATATTCCACAGGGACCGCAGTACAAGTTATAATAATCGGAAATTCAAGATTCACAAAATCTCATCCGTATTGGCCAAAAATGAGCCTTATTAATCCCTACTGCTCCTCAGGGTGCCTTTTACAAACTATCTATAAGGACCATAAGGAAATCATGACTACAAAGAGGTGTTTACGAGTTTTCTATATAATTGTGAGAAATGGCGATCACTAATATGAAAGATTTCACATTAAACGAACAAGAACAACAACCAGCGATGATATTAAAAGACAACCATTAAAGAAACACTAAAATTCGTAGTCAACACAATAAGAAAAAGATTTATTTTTAAGATCTCATTTTATTACAAGCGTCTAGGGACACCGTAGGGTAAATTTTTTCGGGTGGTTTTGGAATCATTCGGAACATTTTGTTTGACTTAGTTTTCAAAGTTATTTTGTGTTTTTATTGAAATTTGAAATTATTTAGAATTTTTGTAAAAAAAACTATTTATTTATAGAGGCTGTATTTTTTTTAATATATTTTTTTAAAGCAAGAATCTGAAAAATTTTTAAGTTGTGAATAAAAAACACTGAATGACACTGTAAAGAAGAACGAAGTTTAGTATTCATGAGAACATGTTCGAATAAACCACCAGAAAAACTTCATTTATCCGTTGAAAATATTAAAAAAAAAATCGGAGTCAACTTTATTTATTCAATTTAACATGATTGACAATGAATCGTTCACGGTTGTTGTTCAACCTGTGTGAATATATCACATCCCAATGAAAGAGACACAAGAACATGAAAGTTTATGTAGGTATCAGAACTTACCATTTTCAGATGAAAAGGATAAACATTTTGTTTCCACATACAAATGATGAGCAATTTCTAAATGACGATCGTATACACAGGAATTATTGCAGGAAAAACAGCATAGAAAACATTGGATTTTACTTCAATGTTTTTGAATTTTTTTTACACTGGTAGGCCTACTAATGGAATGAATGTTTTCAATGTGCCTGAGTCCATGATGTTTTTTACCAAAAGAAGTTTGACATAGGTCACAGATGAATTGTGATTTGGAATTCATATTTAAAAACATCATAAATTAAACAATTAGGTAACCCATTTTCCAACTACCATTATTATTAATAAACAAACAAACAAAACAAACGAAAATCCCAAGTCGAACAAAGTGTTCCGATCAATTCCGAAACTACCCAAAAAAAATTTACCCTACGGTGTCCCTAGACGCTTGTCATTTTATTCTATGTTCATGTAAAAACATTTGGAGATCAACTAATTGACAGTTAAAATATGAATATACAATCAGTTATAGCGGATAACGTCACAAACAGCAACTACATTATGGTTAAATATACTGACTATGAGCAAGGTCATGAGGAGCATATTCTCACAATAATAACACAAAGATGCACGCGCAGAAGTAAACTATTTATTGATAAGAATTGATGTTTTTATTATCAATATAAAAGTCCACAGTAAAAGTCACAAATACAAATATTCCCAACTCTTTATAGCTCTTATTGACTTATATGGCTACCCCTTCCGATATGACCATACAGATCGATAAAGTAGTGATAAGCAAGAAGTATATAGCCCTTATAACTGCTTCATAGACATAGCTACAAAGCTTAAAGACGGTTCAAAAACGGCCTTCAGGTAGCACCAAATGTGTCACTTCAATTCAAGTATTTTTAAGGTGTGTTTTACTGGTAATGAGTTTCTTATTGCACATATTTTACTAAAAAAACGCCGATTCTACTTTAGGAAAAGTTTATTTACGCATCGAAATCAAAAAGAAAGCCCCTCCCAAAGAAAAAAAACGCACCCAACACACTAAACTGAAAAGACTAACGTGCAACTTGAACCTAAAGAAGGGACCTTCGCTGTCTGTTTTTAGCGCCCTTCTTCTTCTTCTTCTTCTTCTTCTTCTTCTTCTCGTGTATATAAAATTAATACGCGTTTTTGTTTTTCGCCGGCAAAATTTAATAAAAACTCGTCTAAACTCTTTCGCAGGAGGGCTATAAACTTTTTTAATTTGGTAATTCGCTGGCGTTTCCAACGTCATAGACAAGACAGTGTATGGAAATCAACAAAATTATGTTCTTTTCTCCGTCCTTCACCACGTACTTGAAGCGTTTTTGGCAAATCGCTGTATTCAAAAGTATTAATTCGCTTTCATTCCGCAACAACGTGAAACGGTTCTCTTATTATTTTTATTTTTTATCCTCCCGCCAATATCATCGGCGCCGCAGGTAACAATCTGTTTGTCTGACTGTCGGCCTACCAGTTGTATTGAAAGAACTTTACTGAATAATCTTATCGAAGTAGTATTAGCGATGAAAAATTGAATCATTCGTTATAGCCGAGTAATGTAGTAATTTGAGATGGTACCTATTAATAGTTACACAAGAGGTTTCACAGCTGAATTATATTAGGGATGGACTCCTCAACAAGTGATGCTACCCCTTCATACCGTGTGCTTCCATCAGGTGACGGGGCCACGATATGTTGGTTCTTTCAATTTTTCTCGATGGACAAACGACGTATAATTAATTAATTAAATTAGCCTACTTCAGTGTAGCTACATGAAGTTGACGTACACAAAATTTTGAAACGATAAATTTCTACTCATTGTTTTCATAACTACCATAAGGCTGATGTACAAGGTGATGAAAGAAGGTATGTTCAGAACCATCAAAAAAATGATGAAAACTTTACAACGTTCGCGTGATTTTCTTGATGACTTATTTTAGTTATTCAGGACATTATGTATACATGTGCAGGCCTGAAATATGATAAATAGACGTGGTTGGATGAGTAACATTTCTTCAAGAATTGGTGAGCTGTGAAGGCGTAGAGGATGATAAGGGGTTATGGAAGGGGGTAGATGTGTAGCAAATATATATTGGGTTTACTAATTATGTAAATACTGTAGTATGTTGAACATATTCACTAAAGAATGGTTGTTTTCAAAACTCTTTGGAAGGGAAGGAGTTAATTTAAAAACAATTCATTGAACAGTTTTTGTAGGAAATTTTGTGCAGAACAATTTTTTACTGAGCTATTTTTATCATAAAATCGAAATTTAAGGAGAATAACGCGAAGAACCGAATTTTGGGAAATAAACAACTTCTGTCCCAAAATTGCAAGAGGATTAGAGAGTGAAACTTTAAGCATGTTACTCCAAGGGACCCACTCAGAAACCCTACGTAGGTATAGTTTGTGTGATAATTTTTATTTTCCTCATTTTTATACTCATTTGACTGGTCTATTGGAAGATCGCACCTAAAATTTTCGCTCAACCATACGGTTTTATCGTTTCATAACATCCTCTTTAGATAACTAGTTCCACACTCATTTTCCATAAGAAGCATACCCACTCTTCAATCACGCTACTCATTATCTTTACCTACAAATCACGGTATTCTCAAACGTCACTTCTTATGACAAGGCACTATACAAACCCCTAACCTATTAATATACCATGTATAAAGTGAAGAAAAAGTCCACATGAGAAGCGACATTGGAGAATGGGCTCTGCAAATAAAAGTATACGTGCATATGTCACATTTGGTGATGATGGTGATGTAAAAACATCTTTCGGTTTCGAGTGAGTTTTTCAACTGTTTATAGTTTACTAGCTACCCTTGGTGCCAGCTTCAAATGACTCATGCTTAGTGGTCAGTAAATTTATTTATGTTATTTGATATTTGGGAAAAGGTCTATCACTGATATCAATAGACCATGCATGGATAAAACTACAAAATTATACACAATAAAATACAAAAATTTTAAATTCTCCCTTTTTTGAGCCCATGTGGGTGGAAGAATGGGTGTGATGAGAAAATGAACCCAAAATTTGAATTCATCGCCTCAAAATTTATTTTGGATACATAATCATCGCACAATAAAAAATAAAAATTCTCCTCTTTTTCAATCCTGTGATGATTAGAATAGTCTAATGAAAAATGTGGGAACCGCCATTCCTTGCCTAATACAAAATACATTCAACATTTATAGTTGGCGGTGAGATGGCTGTGTGGTTAAGTTCACTGCTTTCAGCTGGTGAATATGTAGGTCCCGGGTTCAATTCCCTGAACCAACAAAACCTACATCTGGTGACCCTTGGCGTGTGTTGGACATGCATGCACCTTAGTGGTGCATGGTGGAACTCACAACTCTCTTTCCTAACTTCAATTGCCGATAGATGGTGCCCTATATAGTGGAAATAGAACCCATATTGGTAATATAAGCCTGTGTGTACAAGTATAAAAGCTATTTCCAGCTCTGCCCAATCTCCCACAGTATCTAATGTTGTTCAACTCGTGTTGAGTCTCTCTAGGGAGGAGTGAGTGGGAACTGCCATACCTTTCCTAATACAAAATACATTTGCCAGTTATAGTTGGCGGTGAGATGGTTGTGTGGTCAAGTTCACCACTTTTAGCTGGCAAATATGTAGGTCCGAGATTTGATTCCCCGAACCGACAAAACCTACAAAAAAATTAACATCAAATTTGAATTAACACCTCAAAATACTTGATTATATAATGATATATTACGCAATAGAATATAGAAATTAAAAATTATTAACTTTTAAAGCTTGTGAGAGTCCAAGTAATGTGTTTAATGAAAAAATGAATCCAAAATTCAAATTCAGCGCCTTAAAAACTATGTTCGATGACGTATTACACAATAAAATCTGAAAATTAAAAATTTTTCACTTTTTGAGACCGATGGGGGATCAAAGAATTGGTCCAATGAAAAATTAACATCAAATTTACATTCAGCACCTCAAAATACATGTCTATCTATAACTGCTGAAGAAAGAACATGTCTAATTAAGGAGTAGCTACAAAACAGAGAGAAAAAACAAAATAGTGGGAGACTGAAATTTTTGTCAGTCCTTTTTACTCGTTTCAGAATTAATTTTTGTTCCTTGCCGGAAATAAAAATATTGCGAGCATAATAGTTTCTCATTACTTAGCTCCTTTTTATCCCAGTGTGGATTTTAATAGCCCTAAACATTTAGATACGCGATTAATTACTTACAAATTGATGCAAACCTCATTAAAATCTGTCGAGTGATTTGGGAACAGTGACGTATCTAGAGTTATTTTTTTGGAGGGAAATGATAAAATTTTTTATTGGAATTGGGCTGTTTTTTTTTGTTTTTTTGTTTTTTGCTCTTCAACTAATTTTTACAGTTTTATTTGAATTTTTAGGTCGTATTTTCATTTTTCCTAAATTTTTCCTTCTTTTTTCTCTTTTGACTTTTGGGGGGCAATTTTCTCATTTTCCCCTTGATCCGCCATTGTTTATGAAATTCGCGGATTCAAAGATAATGAGGACCAGGAGGACTTCCTTTCACAACAATACGTATATATTTAGACAGTTGTAGATAGGTTATAATATAATACATATGCATAATGTATAGATATAATTAGATAGGTACGCAATTATCCAGTTAAGCACTGTAATTTCACCAAAAATTAGCGACTTAAATTCTCATCTTCACCATCATCTGACGCGCTTATCTGTGTCCATCGCTCCACGTAAGGTGAAGCGTCCATAACTGCGTACAGTTAAAAACAAAGACGAGGCGCATGCGCACTAAAACCGGAACCAAATGTACTTTTTCTTGTAGATAAGAGCAAAACATACGAATATTTTTTCGTTCAAATTTGAACTTCGACTTCGAGTTCAATTCAGTTAGTACAATAATGAAAAGTGAAAACTAGGTACCCATGCACAAACATAGCTTTCAGTTCGCCGAGGTGTGGTTTGAGTGAAGAGACTGAAATCGAAAACTGGTGTAGGTACTCGTCCGCCATTACGCGATCATTAGGCTGGTGTATTTTTCAATTATATTTACTAACCTTCGCGTTGAAACAGAGCTCGATACGATAGAATCGCGATTCACTGAGAATTATGGTCGCATAATGGCGGACTAGTACACCGGTTTTCGACTCCAGTCTCCTTAGTTTTGAGCAGCATGTAATCCAGTGTGACAGAAATTCGACAGATGAAAGACGACAAACTACACAACTGATTAACCATAATTAATTAGATAATGCTTTTGAAACATTTACGTTCGAAATTCGATCGGAAACTCGTTCAATTCGAAGCAGTCAGAAACTGAAAATAATGAGGCACCCTACAAGACATTCAAATTTTTCAGAAAGATAGCAATACCATAATAATTGTGCTTGAGGCCTACAAATTAATAACACTGTAAAGATAACTTGAATCCTTTCAGTCTATGCTCTAAATATCTACATTATAATCAATATTAAAATCTTTCGACCGCCTATATATAGATTAAAATATTTTAAGTTACTTACCAAAACCATTTTTTCGACGTTATTTCTGTGTTATCAGTTAGGTACAGACTATAAACTTGTTGGATAGGCTACTTAATATTGACAATATGACATAAGATAGAACATTCTTTAAGAATAAGAAGTTTAGTGACAAACGAAACGAGTTGTGATAACTCACATGCAGCGAGCCAGCTAGTAAATATTACGGTAGATGAAAATCTATAATTTCTTTAACGAAACGTCGGTCTGTGTTATCAGAACGTACCGAGGCGCCTTCTATCGTTCTTTGACTCGCGTGTTTCATATTATCAACGAACAGCTGATCTTTCGTTTCTCCGACAACTCTACAACTATGGTTATGGTTAGTTATAGCTATGCGTATTAATTTTTTACTAGTTTGCACTGACGTGAATTAACAAAATTACACAATGCGCCGTCTCGGATAAGTCATGTCACGTTGTATGGCCGAGGCGGGGAGGGGCTAAACCTCTCTCGCACTTGGCCCCTCGTAAAGTGACATATTATAACAACGATATCATATTGTCGAACTCCTATGGATCTATAAGAACGTACTGGTGAGGTGGAATACGTAGGAAAATTATATTTTAATTAAATTAATATAAAAAAACTCTAGCGCAGCAAGCCTCGTTAGAAAAAGTAGATTTAAAGAAAAAATAATTAAGAATTTTAATGGTCAGGTTAATTGTCTGTAAGTTCATATGGGTAAATAGTACGTGATGATTGTATGAAATTTATTAGCTGCTGACTAAATATTAGACTACGTGAAATTTAAAAGCATTATTTCTTGAAATGAAAAATTAATTAAGATGGTAAAGTATTGGTAAATAATCACAAAATTTCAAAAAAATCAAACAAATACAATAATGTTATGAAATAAAAAAAAGAGAAAACGTGAACATGTGGATAATTTTTGTAAAAATAAAAATTTACAAAAATTATAAAAAAAAAAAATGGAAAGAAACTTTTCAGGAAGTACCGTCCGGTCGATCCACGATAAAATTGGTAACTAGTACAATGAATTACGACAAATATTTATTCCGAATTTCGTGGTTATTGATGCAAAACTGAGCATTTTATATCCGGAATAGAAACAAAAGTTATGGTACCGGAAGTACCGTCCGGCGGATCCGCACCAAAATTAATAGGTCCGGTTTTTGGCTTATTACAATTGTTGGTACTAAATTTCGTGATTATCGAATTGAAATTACTACCTGTAAATACCGGGAACCATAAATACACATATCCATGTGTGTGTGTGCGTGTATATATGTATACATGAATTTGAGTTATTGATGCCAAAATTTTCCTAAGGTAATGAAACGAAAAACGTACCCACCCTGAACCCTGAGGGCTAATACTGCACCAAGCAATAAGTAAATTTTCTGAAGAAAACCTACTTAAAAATTCTAGCGCAGCTTCTTCGCTAGAAAACCCAGTTTGCCAATTTACATCGGTCTACAATAAATTCAACAAGAAGGTGTGAAGTGCAAAGTATCCTAAGTGCCAAATTTTCTGAAATGGGTTTTTTGCATGCAAATTATCCTATGAACTAGCGCATGTACAATACAAAACATTCTAAGTGCCCACCGTGCCTCGAGGTACTTCTAATTGTAGCTTAAAGATCGCAGCATGCATATGTGGTGGCGAGTGATGCATGCAAAACATCCTAAGTTGTACAAAGCATTTTGATAAGAATCTGTTTAGATTATCAGTAAACTGAGCTAGTGTATGCAAGTGTATGACTTCGGAATTTCAGATACTGTACAAGTACGATTATTATTTTCTCTGAAGTTTATGAATAGGATTAACGATGGATCCTATTCCTTCAACCTCAAACAATTTAACACCAACGAAGATCAGTCCGTTCCACAAGGAGAAAAAAGAATCAGAAAGTAAAAGAATGCAGCGACAAAAATTATGAGCTGCTGGCAAAAGTTACAACACTTCAACGGAAAAAAAATGCCAACAATGGAACCTTTTAAAGCTATAAGAACTTTGAAGCCAGGTTATACTATTTGCGCTATAATATCATTGGAACTCAATGCCCTTTCTGAAAAGATTGAACTAAATGCAAGTAAGGTAAAAGATTTGAAGGCTATGCTTCCATATATCGATCTACCCAATCGTCCTTTTTTCAACTCCATTATAAGTCCATAAACGTATAATTTGTACTTTGTAATTTTATCATTAAAGTTAATGGCACTTAGAATTTTTTGTTTCATATTTCACATGGACTTAGGATGTGCAGACCTTTAACCCTCATTTTCTTAGCCTACGTATGACTTAGTCCTAAAATTGGTACACAGACATATGCGCCAGGCTTCAAGGAATCGATTGAGCCCCCATTTTGCCGAATCCAACCCCCCTCACCACAAATGAAATAATTTTTTGATGCTCCTGTAAAATTTTGAAATTGCTACATAGGATAGTTTGCACTTCACGCCTTCATAATAATCTTGAAGTTTGAAATGTGTGATTCAATTCAATCCCTCTTGCGCATGAAAAAAAAAATAGCAACATTACCTGTTTTTATGAAAAAAGTCCGCCATTTTACCTGTTAAATGGTTCCCGGATATTTTCCCAAATGGTCAACATCCGAAAATTTTTGCTTTTGTTTTCTTTAATGTTTTTCTGTAATGAATGCATAAAAACACGGGTGATGATACACCTAGTGGTAGGTCAGGTGAGGTGGATTATTATTATTTTTTTTTTTTTGAGGAAGGAGAAGAATTTATCTTGTGCCCCTTTGGGTACTGTGAGAGATTAGGACTAAGAGGAGATTTTTTTGTTTTTCTAAAAAATTTATCTTCTTGTGCATTTAGGTATTGACTATTGTTAGAAGTTAGGTGAAATGGATTATTTTTGTTTTTTGAAAATTAATTTATCTTGTACCTGTAGGTATTGCGAGAGGTTAGGTTAAGGGTTTTTTTTTAATAATTTGTATTCTCTAAGAAATTTTTCATTTGGGAAAATGGATTTTGAAAAAAAAATTTTTGGGAAATTGTCCATTTGAGAAAATGGCCTGGAACACTGTTAACACATCTATTGTAAATTAGGTCAAAACAATGGGAAAATGCTACCTTCCAATCGTTTTCTTTTCTCATGAAACGGGTAATTTTCATCTCCCCACCCCTAACACTTTGGTGAAGTCAGCTTTAATACCGTTTGCTCCGTAAAACTTCAATAACAAATTCAGCGTGGCAGGAATGCAGCCTCGTTATCCGAAGTCTTTAAAATCATACAGGTCCGCCAAGATCCCTGATGCAAATCATTTTCGTGATGTGTGACATCACTCGTTACAATGCTGTCAGACACATTTAACCAATGACAAGTCTGACAATACGCTATTTTATATCCTACAGCTTCGTATGTAAATTCGTTGATATTTATGTTGAATTTGAGAAATTAAAATAGTTTTTGATGACTTAATTAATTTTATAGAGTTTTTTTTCATTTTTTCATTTAAAATATACTTTCTTCCAACAGATTTAGGGCCCAAAGAAACAAACGTCTGTTTCTTCGTAAAGTGTACTCACCTATGCCTGATACCTCGGTACATTTTGCATAAAAACTGAAAAGTGGAAAAAATCAATTTTTCGAAGCCATGAAAGAATGTGAAAATTCGTCCACCAATTCGTTGACTTGATTGAAATTTGCACCACCACTCAGCAGTCCCCCGCAATTTGGACGAGCACAGTTGGATTATACGTTTTCGCAACATCAACCCACGTTTCTAGTATTGATTTCCTTTCGTCGAACGTTAATGATGTTCCTTCACTAGCAGTTCCATTTACTAATAAACAATTACACAGATTACTAAAGCATGGGGCACGCTAAGTGCACCGCTGTATATACGAATAAGGGTAACGATGGAGAAAATAAATTAACTAGATTAAAAAAGTTTATCTTATCCCACATATACCCACCTAAAGTGGCGTTCACACCGTGACCGGCGAGAAAGTCTGCATATTTTTCGATTTCAGCGTACTTACCGGTTTAATTATTTCGTCTCTGCACAAAATAATCCATTTAAATGAATGAATTTGAGTATAAATTGGACGGTGGAGGTGTTACCTCATCAATGTACGCGAAATTCAGTGCTTACAAATAATTGTCGTTGAAGAATGTGAAAACTGAAACCACACCATTCCTTTCGCGTTAGAATACTGAAAATGTAGGTAGCAAATTTGTTGTAAAAGTTGTAAAATTAACATATTTCGTTTTTGAGAAAACATCTGACCAAATAGACCATTTTTACTTTGGATGATGAATCGAATATGAGAAAATTATTGCAAAATGAATTGAAAATTGAGATTTTCGCTAGAAATTGTAAGCACGCACGAACTATATAAATTTATTGTGCTACAGGTGTGCTTTGGAATGTAATATTTTTACAGGTTTCTGCTGATACGTATAAGGTAACCCGGGGGATGTCGAGAGTGAAGATAATTTATAGGTTTCCATTATCAATTTAATTTTATAGTTGCCTTCAATTTGTCGGTCTTCGAAGCGAGAGAAGACGATAAATTTGTTCGTTAGTCAGGTCCATATCAATCACATTTTTAGGGTCATATGGTACAGAAGCACGATAAGATTAATCAGTGATTTGATATGTGACGTATGTTGTTAGTAGGTAATGCTGGTCTTCATGAGAAACCAGCGATCCATTCCATACGAAAATTATAATGTTTCTGTAGGCAGATTTGTTTGCAAGATCGTATAAGTACCTAGGTAGGTATTCAGTTTTTTAATTGGGCTATAGTTATCTTGAATTTAAAATTAAAATTGTCAAAATTCATCTAATTTCACAGAAAAACACTCAGTTAGGCATACCAATAACTGAATGAGAACGTATTGGTCTTATTGGTAGCAGAAATATTTCAATAATTCTAGCAAGTTCGAAGACACAAAAAATAAAAAGCTTAATCTTATTCCGTGTTCTGCTGGAAGATTTCGCACCCAGTATACTCAGTGCAAATTACTGAAAACTTGAAAAAAATTTCAGTGATGATGATTTAAGACAGATGAAAACTGAAAATCAAAATTAACCTCACAAAAGGGTTCGGGGTGGCGGTGGCGAAAATTACCCGTTTCATGAGAAAAGAAGACGATTGGTACCATTTTATTATTTTAACCAAATTGTGTTTATGTATATACGTATGTATCGCCCGAAATTTTGTGTTTACTGTTTTGGGAAAATTACGAAACGGGTAGAATTGAAATTTTCACGACAGGTAGTTCTCATGTCGTAGCAATTTTGAAAAATTTTGGTGCCTGTCGGTTCTGTACTTTTCGAAAAAACTAGAAAACAAAAAATTCTTAGAAAATCGGTTTTTAGCAATGAAATAATTGATACATCGGTATGTTTGTCATTCCTTATCATCCTGCAACCGAATGTCATCCTTCCAACATAAACTTCGTAATATTTATACTAATTGACTAGGCTTTACCGAAGTGTTCGATCAATTTATTACAATTATGTCCTCTGACCAAGTTCTATTTACACCTACACTAATACAGTCTACTTTCCTGAAATAATTTCACCAATCTTGTGATGAGGAAAATTGGTTTTGATTTTGCCCTTTTAACAAAACTAAAATCCTACCAACAGCAGGGAAACTCAGACCAAGACCATTTCTGTCATGATCTTGGTCTTGCTTTTGTTCATCACATCACTACATAAATATCCATCATTTATATAATTTACATTTTGATTCGCATCATTTACAGGCTTGATGATATTTTACTTTAAATGGGGCGGTTCTCAGGCGGCTGTGAGCCCCCAGTCACCAATAATGGTTATTGTGTCACATGTCGCTCATGAAGGGGATGAACTGAACTAGCTTATTTTTTTTATTGTGTATTAGAAAAACCAACAAGATTATTTCAATTGACAACTTGATGTATTAGGTACATTTTTTTCTCTACATCAACCATTAGACTTAAAATGGAAATACCGTCATCTCTTGACATTTGCATTTTCAGTATTTTTGAATTCAAGTTTCACTGATTCGAGTTATGCATAAAAAGTGCTTTGGGTACCTTTTTTCTCTTTAAAAATACGTTTAGTTACAGATACCTACTAGTCTTTGAATCTGATTTTAATTTTAGGATCTGAATAATTTTTAGACCTTTTATTGCCTGTTTCGAGGAAAGGTAACTGGCGAATATTGATAAGATTCATCGAATACATTGCCATCAATTCCTGTAGGTTACATAATATTCTTTGTAAATGACTCCTAAACATTTTCATGATTTTGTGAACATTCAACTAATCATCTTTACTCATTTTTTACTCCGCATAAAAGAAAAACAATGAACCATCGACCCCGAAGCCGTAGTTTTCATTTTTCAAATAAATTGCTTGAAACTTTTACCCGCTCTTTGCAGCTATAAAATTGCAGAAATTTATGAAAATATTCAAAGCAGTAATAACGTATTTCGTCTCCATAAATTCGGCAATAAAAAAGGTCATATGTTTCTAATTTTTTTTCCATTTACTGACCGTACAGATCGATAGGAAGCGACCGTATTCAGTATTTTTATGTCGCTTTATCAAAATAAAAGAAAAAAAAAAATTGAAAATGCGGTATTGAAATAGGATTCATATCTAGTTGAAAAAAGTAGCGATTACGACGTAAGAAGATATTTTCGTTAAAACTTTCCATTTTTTTCCAATTTTTTTTCCTGTCTATTTTCGAGAAAACTTTCATATATGATGACCTACAAGCTACAACCAGCCAATATTCCATAAAACACAACATATTGGGAAGGAAAAAACTTGAAAAGTTTTTTAATCCCAAGCAGGGGGCTTTGAAGAGGAGGAAACTCGCCATTTGAGGTTACAAACAAAAAAGACTGAAAAGATGGAAAAATCTCACTAATTACCCTATTCTTCTATTTTCAGTAATCTGAAAATAAAATTAATCCAGCCGTCTAAATTTGGTTTTAATATTACCTGTTTTTATTTTTTCTTTAATTCGAAATTCATCATAATTTTTTCAGTTGAAACTAGCTACTTAAATTACTTTTGTAGAATTTGTATTGTTTTTCACCGAGATTAGCATGGTTCAAGTCAATAGAGCTTCAGGTTTGCTTGTTGCGAGATTCTTAATTGATTCAACTGCAATTTCGTTTTTATTTCATACATGACAATATAGCCAACATTGTCAAAGTTAATATAATATAATAATTTTTGTAAAAACGAGTTTTTAGTATACACTTTTACTAGTGTAAAATTGTTGAGTGAAAGTGACGCACTCACACAAATAAATCTGATTCACAATTGGCTAGTTTTGTAGCTACTAGCGAGCTATTTGGGGAACTATTCTGTTGACAGTTAAAGTCAATTTGCTGTTTTTGGCGATGGTTTTTTAATCACCAGGTGAGAAATTAACAGTCAGGTAGCACTAAAATCCTATCCAACTCTTAGTTTGGTCGGCCAGTTAAACTAAATGACAGCTTAATTGAGGTTGGAAAAACTGGCACTTAGTTATTTGATTTAACTTTAGATTTGCGGATAATTTTATAAGAATCTAATTAGAATCTCATATGGTGAACTAACAAGTTTTAAATTTATTTTAAATGGTTCAAACGTCTAGTGAATTCAACTTTCAGCAGAATAGTACCCCAAGTAGCTGGCTAGTAGCATAAAAACTAGCCAAGTGTGAACCAGGCTATACACACGCATAGTTACGAAGTATTAATTGTGATAGAGGACGCACGCAAAATGAAAAGTAGCACCACTTTTAAGATAAAATATCCCTGTATAAATCTCAATTCATTTTTGTCTATAAAATTTATGTTTTTGGGGTTTCTGAATATCGATTCGTTCATTTAATTCAATCCTTTGAGAAAAAAAAATTTCTGATTATTATCCATGAGCCCAAATACAAGCTAGGAAATTTGAATTTGGTAACGTAAAATTGGGGACAAAGGACAATGGCTTCAAAAGTGGTGTCCTTTCTCGTAACAGCATTTAGATAGGTGTATGTCCTCTATTATATTAAATTTAATACTCTGTGCTCATAGTAGGTATAACAAGCAGTGCTAAACAAAACAATGGCAGTGGTCTACTTAGATACTAAACTTTTGTTCTCGAATGAGAAAACTACACAGTTAGCAGCCCGAAAGTCTAAAATTCTGTTTCACTAGCTCGAATTAAGTAAAAATGTATAAAAAATAGCCAATTATTAGGATTTATTTCCTTAGCGAGGTAGAGGTGCTCAGCTTCTTTTGATAGATGACATTCCTGATCTATAACAAGTGGGAACTAATCTGTGCCTTGTTGGTTGAATCACTTTAGCCTAATAGCTAACCAAATGAACATGAATTTGTTCTTTGTTTAGCCTGCTCCCTATATGAATATGTTAGCCAAAGCCAGAGACGTACAGCTAAAGAGATGTCCAATGCTCCATATGCATTGTGGTTCAAAAGTACGTGAAATATAGAAAAGAAACAATTTGAGTTACACGTTCTGCGCATCAAGCTATGACACATGTGCAATAGCAAATACTGGAATTTGAAATGTTTTATTACATCCTATCTTTGACGTGTTTTTGATCGGGCCTGGACATCTCTTTAGCTGTATATCTCTGGCCAAAGTTCACTAATTTGCAGAGCAGTTGAAAATTACCAACTTAAGGCCTCCAAGAAACAATTACAGATTTCTGTAGTATATTCACAAATAATGTTTGTATAAGGTACATATACTAGGTACCTACCTAATTTATCATTCACCCATTGCAAACACTGATTTGTCGCAGTGTTGTAGTATTCTAATTTCTATTGGAGTGGAATCTATCTCATATTTTGTGTAAGTAGGTTTGAATATTGTGTATCATTTTAGCGATATCAGTCATCAACGAACCTTTTGTCGGCTGGTACCTCTTAATACACACACTGATAAAAGATAACTGAAATTTATGTTTCAAAGTTGATAAATCATGGCAATACTTATTATGTTGAATTTAAAGTTGATGACGAGGCTTTTCCTTCGCCCCTTAATGCGAAAGCATATTCGAACTTTTTAAATGCTCTAATTTTAATCAGATTGTTTTCTCAATCTCCAAGTATGCCCTAAAAATAAAAATTAAATTAATCTTTTCCATTTTGATTTTCACTAAATTTAGCAATATTTAATCTTCTCCTTTTCAACAAATTCGCTCTTCAATAATTATTGACATTGAACATTGAATAAGTGTACAATGAAGCTGAGGTAGGTATTTAGGAGGCCTTGTAGGGGGTAATCTGTCTCAAATTTGTTGACGACCTAAAATATTCTCCGACTATTCTACTCTGCTATTCTGTGAAGCAAGAGTTACCCTTTATATAGTTATTGTCTTCTCATTGTGATTCGATTCTTTTTTTAAATGATTCGATGAGGAGTTAGGCTAGAATATTTATTCGATATTACGTACCTTCAATTTCATAATTTTAATTAATGTGAAAATTTTGTTTTTTAAAAAAAAAAAAAAATACAAAATACAAAATATAAAATAGATATCGAGTTTGAAAAATAAAATAATTATTAATTTTGAAAATATTAAGTTCAACGAATTTTACTTGTTCTGTTGAAATTAAAATTTTTTTAAATTCATAAATTAAGTAATTTTTCCAAAAATTTGATAGCAATCCTTAATTTTAAGTATGAATACCCGACAAAATACGGTTGACGCAGATGGAATCTCTTTCGAAAGTTCGTTAACCAATATTATCACAAATTGAAAAATTTTCCCTTTATACAATTACTTATTTGGATTGGATGAGTGGCGAGGTGGTTGCAGGTTTTGTGCAGATTCGAGGAGAGGGTTTTAGCAATTTAATAATCCAACTTGAACGAGCAGAACTTCATTATCGAAAGTGGTAGTAAATTTTCTGAACGAACAGTGTGTTCCTGGATAAGGGGTTGGGGTGCGAATGTGAATGAATTACTTTCGCTTTATATTTTAGGTGAACAGGTTATTATATGAGAGATTTTCTGGAAATCGACGGTGAAGAGTTCTGAAGCATCACAGAAGCCAGGAAAAGGATCGATCGTAACTAACAGTTAAATATCCAACAGTAAGATCTGTTGAAAAGAACGAGAGATAAAAGTGTTGTGTAGTATTCGATTAACCCAACAAACGCAATTTACAAACTTTAAAAAAGCAGAGGTCGGTTCAAAGGAATAAACTTTAAGAATTCATGTTTGCGACTTTCGTTCTTACGATTTTATTTTTGCACGATGCAACTGAAAATATGCAAAAAATTTACTACATTTTTCTAACCCTCTGTTAAGTCGAAAATTTTTACCTTATTTATTTACACAGACGAAGAAAACACTATCCTGATTTAAAAGGTTGATATTTTGTATTTAATCTTTTTCTCCTACCACCTCTTTGACTGATACAAATTACTTTTTTTTATGGGAAAAAACTTAATAATTGGTTTTCACTGGAAGACCAATCTTATTGAAGGTCACTAACAGAAATTTAATCCTCCTCATTTCAAAATCAATATGTAGGTTTTGTATGTTTGGGGAATCGAACCTGTGACCCAGCATGTATTCATCAGCTAAAAGCGATTAACTTAACCACACTGCCATCTCACTACCCGCTATATCTGGTGAATGTATTTTATAAAGGACAAGGTATGGCAGTTCCCACGCACTCCCCTTCTAGAGAGACTCAACATGAGTTGAACAACATTAGCTGCTATGGGAAGTTGAGTGCAGCCAGAAATGCCTCTTATACCTATACACACAGACTTACATTACCTATATGGGTTCTGTTTCCATTATATAGAGCACGAGTTAGGGAGGAGAGTTGTGAGTTCCACCATGCACCACTAGAGTACGTGCATGTCCAGCACACATTAAGGGTCACCAGATGTAAGTTTTGTCAGTTTGGGGAATCAAACCTGGGACTACATATTTACCAACTAAAAGTGGTGAATTTAACCACACGACCATCTCACCACCGGCCATAACTGGTAAATGTATTTTACATAGGGCAAAGTATGGCGGTTCCTACATAATATTCTTCAGAAAAAGTTTTTCGATAGGCAAGTAAGTAATCATTGTGGTCTACAAACTGCCACCTTTTGAATCTTTCTACGATGCACCAGAGATCTGTAACCTTATTCAAATCTTTCTAACGTGAAAAACCCTTAGGCTGAACCTGATTTATATCTGTTGGCCCTCATTAGGATAATTATATCAGCTTTGATCTATTTAGAAAATACGTTACTTATCAAATTCATTCCATTTTGCATAAGTGCGAACTTTTTATTTAGCCTAATGCATTACTTTTTACACTTCTCATAAGCAAAAAAAGTAGGCTACTTATTCTTTTTGTTTTTTTTATCTTTCCATACTTCTCTTCTTTGGGTGGGTATTATGAGAAATAGTTTGTGATACCTTCACTTGAGAAGTTGGTGGTTACTATTTGTATGATTTTCAACTATTACCTTCGCCTTGTTCTGCAATTATTACACTTCTAACAGTCACCTGTTTTTCGTACTTGTATTACAAATGAATATTTTTCATTTCTAGGTACCTAAAAACTTCACATTTTTGTATGATTTAAGTCATAGGCGTAAATAGGGTTTGAAATTTGGAGGGGAATGGTCACAATAAACTGCGGAGTACAAAAAAACCTGTCATCAGTTTATAAATGTATTATTTTGCTATAACTTTATAGTAAATGCTAGTAGTAAAATAAGAGATCAGTTATTCGTGATACAAGTGTAAAAAGTAGGTGATCTTGATCGGAGTATGATTTTTTCAGCCGAATCAAAGGCGAGTGATGCAAATCATACAAGTATCAATCTTCTACTATATACACGTGCGTTACACAGTATTTTTGCAGCACACCCTCTTCCTAAAAAAAAAAAAAATTGAAATAAATAAGCATTTTGGAATTTGGTAAATATATAAACTCAAACTACCACCTTCTAATCAATTAAATGTTGTGGCTTAGTACTTAGAGTGCTAGCTTACAAACTCAAATATCAGTGATTTTGAATGCCTGAGGCAGAGAAACTTTCATTTTAAAAAAAATGTATATAATGAAAGAAAATGATGTAGGCTTTGTTCAGAAGAGTCAGGGTATAAAGTGACGCATAAACCCAAGACAGTATATTAAGTAAATACCGATATATAAACTAGAGATGTAATACATCGGTTTTAAATGGTTCTAAAATTGCCTGCTTCATATAAAAATGTGGTTTATCAGATAAAAAAAAAAAAAAATGTATTATTAAAGTTCAATAAATCATCACAAAAAAAACAATCATCAACACTTTTTTGGGGAAAACACTCTCTTGCCAAGGGGTATTTGAGCTTATGTTTAAAGTGTGCAAAACGAGGTAGATTTCAAAAAAAGGAAAAAATTGAGTTTGCGCATTCACTCGTTTTTCACTGTTCTGGCTGCGCATGGGTAATTTTGAGTTATCTTACTTTTTGCACATTTGTTACTCGAATAAATAGGAGTAATTTGTTTTTTTAGTATTGGAAATGCTTCACGCGTTGGAATGTAAAAAAGTGTCCACCACCCAATTTTTACCACTGTTTTAAGCATGAAAAGTAAGAGAAAAGGTAGATAACAGTGGTAAAAAAAAAATAAGTAGAAAATGGAAACGAAAAATAAAGTGTAGGTCGTAACGTTGCTGTTTCGTTGTTTATGGAGCAAATACGAAAATTATAAAAAACAAAAAATGAACAATACTATTTATTTTTATTTTTTTATTCATTTTCAAGGCTCTCCTCTCATTCTTATTAAGTGTGAAACCTGTGAATTTTAAAGAAATGTTTTTTGGCCTTAAATCTTGATTTTTGGTGGGTATTGCAAAAATAGTGCGTAAAATATGTAGGAAGCAGGTACTTGCTGCAGTACCTATAATTTTTGCCGTAAAACCCAAAACAATTTCTATTCAATTTCCATTAATCAGTTCTTAAAATGAGGATAAATTTAGTTTCAATCTATTGAAATACGTACATTTTTGGAATGGTTTATTATCTTCTGCTAAAACCAAATTATCCCCTCAAAAAAAAAAAAAAAAAAAGGAAATAAAATATTTTTGAATATATTTTTGAATCAACTATAGTTAGTTATCTACCTATACTCTTTTTCAAGAGGATGTCCTCAAAACGCGTCAATGTTTTGCATTTTTTTGCTTCGGTAGGATTAGTATTTATTTTTGTTGAATATCATGGAATTTGATCGTAAAGATATGAGCTTATCTGAAAATTATTCTTGAATAGTGTTTTGC
Source organism: Ericerus pela (assembly GCA_011428145.1). Lineage (NCBI taxonomy): Eukaryota > Metazoa > Arthropoda > Insecta > Hemiptera > Coccidae > Ericerus > Ericerus pela. The sequence goes on from WOFM01000500.1 coordinate 201,629, forward strand.
TAAGAAAATTTGGTAATTCAGTTCTTCATCCGTGGTTGAGGTTCTTGGTTTTCAAACTAGGTACCTATTCAAAATGTTTCAGCAATAAGAGTTTGCTAATCTTTATAACTGGCCTTCTCATACGAATGTGAGCGAGTTTTTCACAAAATGTTGAAAAGAGAATGCAACGAAAAAAGAAGAAAGAAAAAAAGCAAAGAGGAACAAAAAGGAGTAAAACATAATATAAATATCCTATATATGTATTTTGTAGATTTCCCCGAATGACAATTCCCTATTAACTTTGAAGGCTAACAAGTAGATTCGGATCGCTTGTTTTTCGTGGCCATGTACACCTAGTAACACGAAAAAAGGGGCAGAGGGTTAACGGTGGTGCACACAAAAAGGGGATGAGGTACGTAGGGTACCTACCGTGTATAATTGTTTACTTTCCATTAGAGAAGCAAGATTCTATGTAAACAATTGGTATTTGTTTAACATACCCCCTCGAGCTTGCACAACCCACACCTTTACGCTGTTCTCTTTGTAGGTACTTCCAATTAGACTCCCTATTAGTATTAATGTAATTATACGACGAATTTTCACTCTCCCACGAGGGGACCGCACAAAACGTATTCTGGTAAATCTCTGGCTATATCGAATCGACATAAAGAAAATGTAAAGAAACGGAGGAATGGAAGGGGGAAAAAAAAAGTTTTTTCTTCTAAAAAGCTGCTTCGCGAGCGTCGCGTATAAATTAATGAGTATTGTCACAGCGATGCTATTTCACCCGCATTTTCTTTGTTCTTTTAGGCTTTTTCCAATCCAACCCGCTACCGTGTTTATCTTTGTTTTACGGAAATCTTTTGTCAATTAAGACGAGATGCCTGACAGCCGAAAATACTTCGAAAACTATTTACGTACAGAGAGGTCAAACTTGCAAATTTTGAAGCACCGGCATTAGGTTCGTATGAAGAAATTCGAAATAATACACTCGTTACATGAAGCAGGCGATTATTTTCTAGCATTTTTGTAGGTACCGAAGAAAACAATCCAATATCAAATTTTGTACATTCTTATACCGTGAATGGTTTTTATGTCAACTGTTTTATAAGGATCTTGGGATGGGCGTTAGCTAAAACGATTCCGAATCTATAGGGGGCGGATGGGCAAAAGCTACGTTGCAGAATGTTCCCTCCAGCTTGATTTTGGATTTTGTTGTAGTATTGGTACTTTCAGTTGCTTCCTGCTTATCTACGCTACGCCCTATTCAGCCCGGTTTACCGCTAGGCTCTTGGTGAGGAGCACAATAATTTGCACCCTCCTCACACCGAGCAAACGCTGTGTCTATCAGATCCAATCGCCACCTTCATTTGGGCAGAGTTTTCGTGGCTATGCTAAGACAACAAACTTTGGTTAGAAAATTTGTGAAGGTTGAGTGGAACTGACATGCCAACTGTTTTTTGCCCTTTGATTCTTGTAATAATACTATAATAATAAATGAATCTTATTACCCTTGTACGTAGGGTATAGGTAATGTATTTGTTGACGGTGATATGGTCCAGTCAAATGAGAATTTATTCGAACAAATCAGTATAGTTTGTATTTCTTTACTAATTGGTTGGTTAGATCTTCTAAAATAACATACTGAAAATCACATTCCCCCCACCATGAGTGTTCAATTATGTAGGAGTGAATATACTCGTTAAAACGGTTTTTCACCTTTAAATTGAGAAATATTGATTTAATATGTTGTTTTAGGCCCCAAATTGATCGATTCGTAAAGAAATCAGAACTATTCTAATTTGTCCGAATAAAATACCTCTCTTGACTGGGCTAGTGAGTCAGGTGCAGATTCTTATCAAATTACCCACAAATTTTTCTTTTTCGGTTCATTATTTTGAGTTTACCAATAAAACTTTTTTCTTTCACATGTCATTTGCTGCTGATTGAGTTTCAGTTTATTAACAAACTTTAAAGAAAGGATGAGGTTATTAATTTGATTCTTACATATAAATAAGGCCCTGAAGCCCACTCTGCCGCGTTTTGGCTTGTGTCAGCCCTGGATTTTTTCTGGCATATACCTATAGGTAACATTGTAGAATTTGTTGTTTCGGAGGAAGCAACAAACATTTTTTTTTCGTGCCAGTGTATGGCTGTGTGGGTAGAGGCACATTCGTATCAAATATGATAGAATAATTGGCGAAATAATATTGGGAAATAATTTTATGAAATAATTTTAACGAACGAATTAATGGCTTGTACGTTTATTATAGTGAGATGTTTTTTTATATTTGTTCCAGCATAACTTCTAACCTGGTCACTGATTTTGATGAACTTTTTTTTAAATGATACAAGGTAATCCCATGGTAATTCAGTTGTTTTTTGAATCCATGAGATAGTTTTTGAGTTATTTGTAAATGAAAAACTGTTAGTTTTTAAGTTTTTCAATCAAAATATTTAACCAACTTCAAATAAGTTAGGTTAAAAACGAGTTTTTAAAAAATACGATTTTATAATTTGAAGAAGAAAATAACGGCGAAAGAGAAAATAAAATTTCTCACTTTTTTTGCGAGACAGAAACAAGTAAAAATTTAAAAAACAACTGATAAAAACTGGTATGTGTGTACATGCGCGTGTGTCGTAACACGTGAAAGCAGCGCTGAAGTTGGTCATCTGGTGTACTTCAACAAATTGAGCAAGTAGAATAAAAATGTATAAAAATAAATAAAAAAAAGAATAAAATTCCTCTGAGAAGAGAAAAATAATTATTTTAAAATTTCTCTAGTAAGATCGACAGGGACGTGGTCATTTGACAAAAACTTGAAGTAGGTAGGTAATTATATTTGTGTTTATACTCGCAGTAAAAAGTTCTAAAAATTTTCTGTAGGTAAGTATATATACTGTGGGTACTCACTGGTATGAGGTATAGGGGCTCGGACCCCTCAACAACAGTCGCCGCCCCAAAGGGATGGCAAATAATCGTCCTGGCGACGTTAAACAAACACAAAATACATTCGATCGTAATTACCTGCATGTACTTGCAGTTAATGTACAAGTACCAAATTGTGACTTATCTCGACAATCCGATGATGTCACAATCCGTACACGAACCAGCCCATCATCTTTTATCACTACAAGAAATGATGCAACTGGGCCGCTCTCTCTTACGTACGTATTCTCTATGTATGTGTGTATATGTGCGTGTAATTAAGCCAATATATAAACCGTCCAAACTGGCTCTAAAATCACTAGTGTTTGCCCAGGTTTTGGCTTACTCATATGTTAAATATGAAGTGGCTGAACACGCTTAAATTCTATTGAATTTACCTTCTGGTGAGAATACTTTCTCACAACAAGGTATTCCACATATACATTCCTAATTTATGTTATTTTCGAATATTTTTTTTTTTTTATGACTGGCTGACTCATGGATCACTATTTGGAGCACCTCGGTTCATAGGTTAAAAACACTGATCTACTGGAATTCAAATAAAACAAAAAAGCGTAATGGTAAATTGGAAAATTTTCTTCAAAAATAAAAACCGACTTGACAAAAAAAAATCTCTAAAAAGAAAAAATTAAATTTCTCCAGCAAAAAAATCTAAGGAATGAAATAATTGAAGTCGTCGCTTTTTTCCTTTACCATGTTGGCTTTATACATCAATTCCTTCAAATTTTATGATAAAACTTATTAATTAGCCGACTACAATAATTCAAGTTCCTAAACTTTCTTGTTGGAGAAATTTTGAAAGGATTATTTTTCTCTCTTTGCCAATTTTTTATTGTTTTTGTTTTAATCGGTTCTATTTTTTGAAAAAAAATCATTAATTTACCATAACCATGGCTTTTTTGTTTTATTTTAATTCGAGTAGATCTTATCGGAATTATTTTTGTCTTTTTAGAGCATTTTTTTACTTTTTTTTTTATTTTAAATTTCGTGTATTTTAAATAAAATGTATATTTTCAACTTATTTTCGAACATTATGACTCATTTGGCTGCTCTAGACCTTTTCAATGTATATTTCAACTTTGTAGTGATATTTTTTGTTCCATGCAGTATTTTACACTATTCAGGTATTCTATATTCAAATTAATAGAAGAAAATTCTATATACGTAGCTATACCTACAGTTTTTGCGCTAAAATAAATAAAACACACCGTAATAGATATACCTATTGTAACGGTGTTTATACTTTTGGGAAAATGGAACAGACTGATGATTTACTTAATCCAAACTACAATGAAAATTTGATTTGGTTTTCTTCTCTAATGGAATGCAGCTTTCAAAATCCTTTAAAATGGGTCTGTCGTATACATATCACTGGTGAATATATTTTGATATTTTTTCATAAGTATAATTATTTTTTCCATATTCATATTTTATGTTTCATATTTGGGGTTTTATCAGTGTATCCGAGTATTATTATATGAGTCAGTTCAAGTACCTACTATGTAATATCGGTGCTGGTTTGTTGCAATTATAATTACAACCTAACCTAACATTTGTGATGCATTTTCATTTACTGAAGTGTATGAATGTTTGCTTATTCTAGCAGCAACTGGAAACGAATTATACTGATTTAATGATCGCACAGAAAAATAACACGGTCAGATTTTCGCAACTCAGTAACCTTATCTCATATGATTTATTTTGAGAAACGTCTATGTCGAACTTGATTTTGGTCAATTTTTGGACTGCCTCTTTTGGAGGTGTGCACAATATAAATTCCATTTTAACGCTTTGGAAAATAATTTTTTTGTACATTCACTGCCCATTTAGCATAGATACAGTTAACTTAGTATTTTGTAAAACTTTTTTTATTTTTTGTTTTTGAGTTAACAACAATTTCCTATCTATCAAACCTATCTTCGTAGCATTTAGCGAAAGTTTTCTATTATAGGTGCTCCAGTTTCGCTTAGGTATCTTTGGTACTTACTCGGTACCTACCCTTGAAACTTTTTGAAAACCTGAATTGAGTGCTTGGGTGAAAGACAGAAAAAAAAAAAATCTTCCCCCGAAACGTAAAAGATTATTTCGACCACTCTGCAGTATTTGTACAAATCACATGGGAATTGTTTCGTTTGTTGCAACGACAATCACGAAATAGTATTTTTTTTAAATGCGCCTACATCATTTTTGGAAAGAATCGAGCCAATTAGTGGCTGTTGAAAAGCTCGTTAAATTTCCCATCATCTTCGTATTCCTCGTTACGATTCCTCCTGCTATCCTCTCGCAAAATTTAGTGCAACCCCTACCGCGAAACGTCCCCATTCAAATATTATACAATTTGATTTAGAAATATTCTTTGCATATAGTGTAAAAGTTATGACTTGAATATTACGTAGTCTGTTTTTTTCATCTTCTTCCTCAACCGCTGTCTCTTTCAAGACCATTTTTTTCTTCCTTATTTTCCGCTCACATTTTACGTAGAAACTTCTTGCGTTCACCTCAATACTGATGCGACTCTTCGAAGAAAAGAAGAAGTTGAGTATTATGTGCAATTATTTTATTCAGTCGAGAATAATGTACGATACACTGTTTAGTGCCATTAAAAGAAGAACATGATATGGCGTATTAAAAATATGATTTAGTGCTATATTTTAACCCATTCAATCGTACCTATACCCGATCGGTTATAGCGCAGACTGGTAATTTGGTTGTTAATTTTGTTTTTGATAAGTTTCCATTAATAAATAACTATCAGACGTGAGTAAAACGGTTCCGTAGCCTACTGGGTTTCTTCCGGCAAGAAATTTTGAAGTTTTGAAGATGTAAGAAGTGAAGAGAAAAGGTGTTGTAGATCAAATAAGTTTATAATAAAATCGTTTAATTTTCTATGATTTTCTCGACTGAGACATAGGAGAGGAACTCAAACCTGAATCCCCTCTATGGCCGTATCCCAAGCAAAAAATGGCTGAGATGAAACTCACCATATTAGGCAGGGACGTATTCCCCGGATATGCGGGGTATGCACTGCATTCCTAAACAGTTTTTAAGAAAAAAATTTAAAATTCCAATAGTCAGTGACCTAAATAAATTAATAAATATATTAAAAAAAAGGAATAATATCAATCAGCTAAATAAATGAATAAAATGACTAATTTTTTTTCAAGCTGCGTGTGAATAAAGTTTTTTAAGAAAAAATATAAATTTTAATTGCGCCAGAAAGGTATATAATACGAGTGCATTTGACCCAGGGTATGTGATTTACTGATCGTATACCTCTCAATACCAAAATTTAATACATTGAAAAAATATGCACATGCAACCGAATACAGTATCCCTGAAACTATTTTTAAGGATGTTAGGGTATGCCCTCAATGAAACACATATCTCATTTTTTAAACATCATAGACACCTACACGTATAGAACAGGATTGTTCTCAGCTTCTAATACACTCAACCCCGCACCAACCTGTTATCTCTTACCAGACATAACCTATAAAAAGAATAATTTCAACTTAATTTTTAAAATTTTCAAACCTGATTTTTTCTCAAAACTACATAGTCTTTACAGAATAGTTATGTATACCTTTTTTATGTATTTCTTAACTGAAAATAAAATGGTGAGACTCATTTTCCATTATAATGATAAAGGTGTAAAAAGATATGGCTATTAAATATGAGTAAAACTTCTTTCCTTCCTTCCAAATTTGGGTGAATCTTCAAAAGCTAGGTGAAAGTGAATAACATAAATAAGCTCTCTTATACCTACCAAATTTTGTTAATTTTGTTAAGTTTTGAGGAAGTTATAATAAATTTTTGATTCCCTCACCTCTTTTGATGGGATCGGCTGTAACAGGCAAAGGAAACATTTTCAGCATTTTGTAAATAGAATTTTTTATTTCTTTCTACACTAAAAATTGACTTTCAAATTTATGTTTGTAACAGCCAAAAGAGGTGGTAACGTACCTATTTAGAACCACTTTCAGTGTTACACCATACACGAAATATCACGTACTTTAAAAGCAGTAATACTTCTAGAATAAATTCAAGTTTATCATCCACAAACTATAGTGGACCTTAACATATGTTAGAGACTCAATAATATTTTAAAACACACGAGTGAGTTTACACATTTATAAAAATAACAATTCGTACATCACAGTACAATAAAACATACGTTAATATTTATACATATATTATCACAATTCAACAAGCAAGACTATCTGTTCACTAGAGACTTCTACTAGAGAGGTTCCAGGTACTTAGAAGTAGCTGTCGAGGAACTGTGTCTTTTTCCACTGAATCGAGGGATTATATACTCGTTCAGAGTATGAAAACGTACGTGTCAGATAGGTAAAGTGAGGTAGGGTGTTGTTATTATAGGGTTGTGCTGACTTGTCAAGTACTTGAGGGACAGGTACAATTAGGTCATGAGTATACCGAAAGTATATCTATATTCATAACATCAAATACAGGTAATTTGGTGGTTGTTTATAAAGAGTTATAGGATGATTATTGTTGATAAATATCTACGTTTTTGGTATTTGAAAATGTGTGGACGAGTATGTTCGTCATTTCTAAAAATAGACAAAAATATACGTTACACAATTCTCCAGGGGGAACAAAAAAAATCAGGAAAAAAAAAAATTTTCCAAAGTCTATCCAACAAGTACAAAAAAAAAATTTCTTATTAACTATGCATGGTTAAAATTATGTCATATAATGCGAGAATATATACTTAGAATAAAATATTTTACGAATATTGATTATGAGTAACAAATTTTTTCTTAGGTATATAGGTATTTAGTATATCGTATTATTTTGCGTAATTTTCCAATGCTGTGCTTTTTGTTAAATTAGCCCAATTTCGATGGAAGGTTAACTTTAAATATACAATAATAAAAATTAAAATAATCGAGATTTTAATTAACCACAATAAGAATATCCCATTGACAAAAGTTAGATAATCATTAAAATTTTGGTCAGGTATTTGTAGTTCAATGGATTTAATTTTGTTCTCCAAGTCGTTAACGGGAACAGTGTGGGGAACAAAATTTTTCCATTTGGGATTGTAGACCTTTGTCGTTGCCAGGTCTATGGCAAGGTCAAAAGGTTCTGTAGAATCGGAAAAATATGTCCACAGGAGTGGTAAATGATTTTAAATTTTAATAGTCTCCTCCAGTGATTCAGAGAGACAGGGAATTTCTATTGGGATAATTATTGTGTTTTTATTGTTTTCATCAATGTTTTCAATCTGGATGTGACAAGGTACGTCCAAAATAAAGGTTCTGGGGAATTATTATTGATTTTTAATTTTTCGGATTTTTTTGTAATAGAATTAGTTGCAACAAGGGAATTGAAGTTTACAATAGCAAATTTGGTATGTTCAATAGGATGCACTAGTGTTTGGTTATTATTAGGATTACATTTAAACAAATAGGATTGCAATAAATTTTGATTTAAGTCTTGAAAGAAAAGATTCTTTGCACATGAAGATAGTTTATCACTTCCTCTATTAGATGGAAGGAAGCATAGTGGTTTATCAGAGTTACAATAGTGGAGATTAGTTCCACTGATGTAGCGTACGGAGTTTGTTCTGATTTTGTGAATAATCAGGGATGGTTCTTGATCCCAGCTGCACAGTTCATTAGAGTGACTTTTGAATGTGAGCAGAATGAAGTCATAAATTTCGTATTTAGACTCTAATTGTTTTAGGGGAATTTTGATTTCTAATTCTAAAGTATTTTTAAAGAAATTGCAATTTACGAGTTCAGCATGATAGTAGTTTTGAATATCCTTAACGGGAATGGCTAGATCAAGGTCTAGATTTTTTGTAATTTCCAAAAGTTTTAGTATGTCTTTTCCTAATATTTCTTTTGAAATAATTGAAGAGGGGATCATATGAGACTTACAAGACGTTAGGATATTTGATAATCTTAACGTGTTTATTAGATAGTTATCATAGAATCCTTGTATATAATTTAAAGAGATTAGAAGTTCATGTTCTTCTAGGGAATTTTCCATAAAAGAGTTTGTATGCGAGACAAATTTTGCCATAAAATTATTTGTATGATCGATAAAACTATGCAGATTAGTGAACGTATTTACTAACGCTGCATGTTCGGTCAACAGTTGATTTTTGATAATATCATATTCTTCTTTCAACAAGATTTCGTTAGCCAGAAAATTTTGTCCATCTCTAAAGTTTAGCACTCGACTGCAAAAGCGTAGCACATCTCCGAAGAAAGACCTGATTCGGGTGAATACGCTTTGTTTTCTTCGAATGATGGATGGCGTTGAATAGAAGTCTTGAATCATAGCGGTATTTTGTTCTTTAAGGTTTTTTATTGCATTTTTTAATCGTTTTGCCATTTCTGTATATTTGCAATTTTTCCAGGTTGTTTCATTACACAACCGGTGTTTGAAATTTGTTCCTAATAGCTTGTCTGCTGATTCATGCAGATCTAGTTTAATAGAGTAAATTATTGGGGCAGATTTAGAATATACAAAAATATTGCTTATTTCTTGAAAATAAGCGCCAGTTGATGCCGTCGTAATCCTATATGCGTCAGACGTTGTTCTTTGCGCCATAGTAATCGAAGAAATAATTATTGTGAAATAGAAAAGTAGATTCGTATATATTTTCTGAAACAGAAAAAATGCAACGTCTAAATTATTTAGTTGTTTATTGGTCTTAATTTTCAGGAATTTTATACAATTTAGAGGAGCGTAAAGAGTGGATTTGGTTTTAGCGAGCGTAATACTTTTGATAATTCCGGAAGGAGAGAAAAACAAAGTTTATTATTTATAAGGTGAATTGTGTTCATACTTTAGTTGAGTTCTTCGTCTACACAACTTTGGTTTTTTGTGACGTGCGTCTGTGGTTACAACCCCTAGTGTTTTTTCTGCCTATCAGTTTTTTTATTTTAATTCTTTTGTTTTTTGTAGTTGTGTGTTTGTTTTTTTTTATAATGGTCATTACGCACATGAATGATCGCATTTTTACTTCCGCCGGGTCAGTTGAAGTGAACGAAACTTGGTTCCTTGGGGACCAGGTTCTTTCTAAAATGCGGCTATTTCAAGACTGTCCTTGTGAGGCACGTCTGTTTTTTGCGTTACATCGGCTTTTTTCACTGTTTTACCGTGTTTCGACCATTTCCGACCGTAACTCATTTTTAAATGATTTCGAGCCTCATTGTAATTCGGACAAAACCATCGAAGAGGACCTTGACTATTGGAGCCATACCATTCGTTTCGTAAGCTGTCCTTTGTCAGAGACCTTTGCGAAAGAGTTATTATTTGCATTGAGGATTTTTTACCCTCGATCCCTCACTGTTGAGTTCGGTTCTACGGGTCTACGGTTAGTGTTTAAAGGAAATTTGGATACACGGGGACTGGTTGGGTTGGGCATATTATCTGGGTTACTTGTAGGATTGCTCAGTGTTTCGCAGATGAGTAATTATACCGTAACCGTACAATATATCCATCTTGACCAGTACTATCTCATGGACCTATTAGTAAGGCCAGATGGATCCGGATTTACAAAATTTATCAATCAGCATTATAAGCCTAGATTGGGGATGTCGATATCCTCACGTGGATTCCATCTTGTAAGACATTACAATGCCGTTGAACGTAGTTGGGCAATGTACCTAAGAAGTGGGTGGCTTCTTCATGAACCGATTGTGTACTCGTTTTTATGGGACACACCGTCGATTGAAGAAAGTGTGTCCTCGGCTGAGGGAGGATTGTCGGATGATCAAGAAGCTCAAGACAGGGCCTCACCAATGTCCACAGAGAGCAGTGGATCCACTGATGGGGAGCAGCTAGCCAATTTTCTGTTGGGATATGTTGACACATGGCCTGCTGGTAAGTGTTTTGTTGTTTTTATATAGAAATTCCCTAAAATAGTAAAAGTTTGCAGGGGGAGTGGAAGGGAAGGAGAGGGAGAAGGGAGAGAGAAGAGAAAAGTCGTGAGTGAAAAAACACATAGATGCAGGTAATATACTTTACACACATCTACTTTTGTTTTTTCTGAGGGAGACCCCTTGGTTTAAGTAAAATTTGGGTTGGGATGGGGATTTCGAGATTTTCACTGTTTTCTTCCGAATTTATTTCGCTGTTTGTTTCGTTATTATTACAAGATTTATAAGGGATTAATCGTCGCACGTGCACCATTTCATCGTATGCAGTTTTATCGTCCGTTTTAATGTGAATTATGTAATTTAGATCTGTGACCTTTCTAACAATTTTATGCGGCCCGGTGTATTTAATTTTATTTTTCGCGACATTTTTCGATTGACGCAGCAGGACAAGGTCATTGGGCTTGAAGTCAATGATCTTGTGGTGCGCGTTATAATGTTTCGTGTTTTTTTCTGATGCTTTCTTTGCCAGGCTCGGCATTTTTTCTCTCGTTTGAAGAAGCTTTTCAATTTCTTCTTCACGAGTTATATTATTTTTAGAGTTTTCCGGTATTTATGGTAAATGTACTTCAGGATTAAATCCATGAAGTAGGTAGAATGGGGATTTATTATTTAAATGTTCAATCGGACTTGAATTGTAGGCAAAGATAATTTTATTAATGGTCTCGATCCATTCTTTTTCATTTGAATGGTCGTATTTCGAGAGTGATTTTTTAATGACACCGTTGATTTTTTCAACGAGTCCTTGCAATTGGGGGGAATAAAAAGAGGAATAAATAATTTTGATATTATTCTCTTCAGAAAATTTGCGAACGGATTCATTGGCAAAATGACCTCCGTTATCGCAAGAAATTTTTCCAGGTGTGCCATACGTGTAACAGATAAATTTCAAATACTCAATTACGCATTGAGCATTTGGATTTTTTGTTGGGCATATGGTACAAAAGTTTGTGCTTTTGTCAACACCGACAAGCACGTACGAGTGTTCATACTCGGTATTAAATTTCCCTATGAAATCGATTTCTAAATGCGAGAATGGTTTAGGATTTTCAATTTCTATATTTTTGAGGTAGCTAGCCTCTTTTGGGGAATTTTGTGCCATTTGACACTCATGACACGACAATACATATTCCGTTATTTTTTGTACCATGTTTTTGAAGAAAAACTGGTTTTTTATTTTATTTTTAGTTTTTTTAATTCCGAAGTGACCTCCATACAAGGGATTGTCATGTAGTTTTTTTAGGACTACCGGAATTAGTTTTTCAGGAATTACAGTAACCGCTTCATCATATGATGAGGTTGGGTTAGGTAATTTCTTTAAAACATTATTTTTGTCGAGAAAGTACAATTGTATCGTACTATTTAATTTTCGTATTTTGTTTTTATCCTTTTTTATTTCGTTATAATTTAATAATGAAATAACATTTTTCCAATGCGGGTCATTTTCCTGCATTGTTTTTAGATTTTCAGGTAATTCAATTTTTTGGAGGGGTTCAGAAGTTTGGTCTTCTGTTTGGGGAAGTGATGTAATATCGGAATTCGAAATTTGCGGGGAGTCGGGAGTTTCAGGAGGGGTTATTTCAATCTGGTTGTCGAGATTTGACTCTCTTTTAAGAACAGATCTAGTGACTACATTTGTAGTTTGATTTGGACAATTTTGGGAATGATTAGATTTATTCTGTGGGGTTGTGGTTTGTACCATGGGATAATATGGGACAGTTGATGCGGGGGAAGGGGGGTAATAGTAATTTTGGGACGTAGTATTTGGGTAGTACCACGTATTTTGATTTTGGTAAAACACAGTGTTTAATGGGGCAAAATTGTCATTGTGAATTCTACATAACGTATTCACATTGTTTTCTTCATCGTGGAGAGCATATTTTTTATCTACTAAAAATTTGCCTTTTTCGAATGTAATTTTGTCCGGTTCATCATGAGGACGGGACAACATATCAGCCATACAGTTATTTTTTCCGGCGATATGTTTAATTTGGAAACTATATTCGTTTAATTTTGAGATTAATCTAATTAATCTTGGGCTTGGGGTATTGAATTTCTGATGATAAATCAGAGGCTTATGGTCTGTGTATACTACAAAGCGTAATGCTAGTAAGTATCCACAGAAATGGCCTAATGCATTCGTAATTGCCAACATTTCTAAGTCGAAAGAACATAATTTTGACTGGGCAAGTTGGACTCTTTCTGAGAAGTATCCAACTGGATGTTTATGCTTCGTAACGGGATTAGTTTGCAGCAGCACTGCACCTAATGCGATTTTTGAAGCATCAACTTCTACACAGGTTTCCAATTTTGGATCATAAATTGCTAATACAGGTTTGGAAATCATTATTTCTTTTAATTTTTCGAAGATTTCAAAATGTTTTTGATTTAATTCAATTTTGGCATTTGATTTGCTATCTGTTCCTCTTAATAAATCAGTAAGAGGGGCAGTAATTTTAGCTAAATTGGGGATTACTTTTCTGTGGTATTTTATTGATCCTAAAAATGATCGTAATTGTTTTAACGTATTTGGGTGTGGGGTTATCCAAATTTTCCAAAAGTGGAGTTGAAGTAGTAGGGGGATTAAATTATTTTCTTATTATTGGATTTTCTAATTTGGGAATTTGTTCACAAAGTTTTCGTGTTGTTTGTAAAATTATTTTTATATTTTCAGGGTGTAATAATTTTTGGATTTCTTTACTAGATTTGATTTTTAATAGGATATCCTCTTGGGTTTTTATACGAGAAAAATATTTTTTATCAACTTCGATATTTAAATTTTGACACACGTTAATTAGTTCAAAGTTTTTAGCTTCGATAAGCCAGATTAAGTTTGTCTTAGTAGTATTGGGTTCGGATAAATTTTCCAATGTTTCATTCATAAAAATAAATTTTTTTCGCGACTTAATATTATTTAACAAAACTTAATTTTAAGGGAGGGACGCGAGTTATAATTAATATTAATTGTTACTTTGTTTTTTCTTTTTGTTTAAACAGGAGCTTGATTGATCCGCTGCCGCTTTTGATGCCAAAATCTTTTTCACATTTGATTGTAGATACACCAGTTTTTTCTTAATTTTTGTAGAATAAATATCCTTTTGTTGGTTTTGAAGTTCGGATTTTCTTTTTTCGCTGCTGATCTTTTTCCACTCGCAAGTAACCTTTACTTCCTTTCCTCAAGAGCGCGCCTTACACATTTCTCATTGAGTACTTAACTAGAGTTTTCAAGGTTAGAGCAAAGTACTTCGGATCAGAGGAATTAAAACAGCAACTTGGGTCAGCAACTCCAGGAAAATAGGTACTAGAGTGAGAGTTTGATTCGCAATAGCAGACCAGTTGGGCGCCAATAATATAACGGCCAAAAGAGGTGGTAATGTACCTAGTTAGAACCACTTTCAGTGTTACACCATACACGAAATATCACGTACTTTAAAAGCAGTAATACTTCTAGAATAAATTCAAGTTTATTATCCACAAATTATAGTGGACCTTAACATATGTTAGAGACTCAATAATATTTTAAAACACACGAGTGAGTTTACACATTTAATAAAATAATAATTTGTACATCACAGTACAATAAAACATACGTTAATATTTATACATATATTATCACAATTCAACAAGCAAGACTATCTGTTCACTAGAGACTTCTACTAGAGAGGTTCCAGGTACTTAGAAGTAGCTGTCGAGGAACTGTGTCTTTTTCCACTGAATCGAGGGATTATATACTCGTTCAGAGTATGAAAACGTACGTGTCGGATAGGTAAAGTGAGGTAGGGTGTTGTTATTATAGGATTATGCTGACTCATCGGTACTCGAGGGACAGGTACAATTAGGTCATGAGTATACCGAAAGTATATCTATATTCATAACATCAAATAAGGGTAATTTGGTGGTTGTTTATAAAGAGTTATAGGATAATTATTGTTGATAAATATCTACGTTTTTGGTATTTGAAAATGTGTGGACGAGTATGTTCGTCATTTCTAAAAATAGACAAAAATATACGTTACAATGTTGTTATTTTCTTGACGTCTTGTGAATAATTCAGCGCATACCCAAATTCAGAGAGCACAGTACGCCACTATCAGTTAATAACAATTAATGGGGTTGAGAGAACTGTAATTTACACTGTTTTGTGCACATCTAAATTCAGTTATTTTTTGTCAGTCCAGCCTTCGTGAAATGTATGAAAATACAGATCATCCCTAAATAACTTCCATATTCCTTTGAAAAATACCACAAAATGTTTTTTTTTTTAAATTATAGGCCATAAAGTGAGGAATGAAAAAATTAATAATCAGATTTGATTTTCCCAGAAATTTTGGTATAAGGGAGTAAAGTATGAACTTATTTTATTAATTTTCAGTTACCTCCAAAAGTTTAATCCACATACGGTGAGACAGATATGTGATTGTCACTTTTTAACTTGTCATATCTTTTTTGCCCTCTGTTGTGGGCTATCAAAAAATAAGTTCCAACCCCTTATTTGGAAGAAAAAAAAATTTGTTACTTTTTTGCAAAGCTCAGCAGTTTTTGAAAAAAAACGGGTTGTAAATTAATAATCAGTTAAAATTATTCTCATATGTTTCTTCTGGTTAGGGATATGTTGTGAGTGTATGGTTGATTGCACGAAAGGATGAAAACGTTTTCTATGCTTATGAACAATTTGAACTAAATTTTAATTATCAACACTGTATTTTTCGAACACTACTAAATTTTCTCCAAAATGTAAAATGCCTATACCTTTTTTGCGGTTTTTCTCCCTCTCGAATAAAGTAGTGGGACTCATTTTTCGATACATCAGAAGATAAAAAAGATATTGCCGTTTAAAAAGTAACAAATCTCATCTTTCTTCTCCAATATGAGTACAACATTCGAAGCTAAGCGAAAATTAATAACATAAATGCTAATTACCTTAAATCACACAATTTCATTCATTTTAGTTAGTTTTTGGGGAAGTTACATTTCATTATTTTTTCTCCTCACTTATGGGAAACTTTAACTCGAAAAAAAACAATTTTCCAGTATTTTGAAAACGAACTTTTGTATTTTTTCTACTTCAAAAATCTATCCTAGAAATTGTGCGGTTCGATTTCCAGACACCCTGTAATTATTACACGCACCTCAAAATTTTTTTAAATATCAGAAAGCATTTTGGATTGTTTTTGTTGAAAGTTTTATGAAATATACCCAAAAAATAGTCGAGTGACGTAGAATCTGACAAATTCTTTAAAAAGTTATTAATTTTTTTCGCTTAATGAATGTTGTAATTTTAGTTTTTAAACTTGAACGTGGAAATTATGCATAAAAAACCACAATTATTGGATTTTCATTATTTTAATTAACGGCTCAGTTCTCTTCATCTTTTCCTGAATTTCCATTTTTTGACCTTCTTCGTAAAGTTTAACTTTCAGCTTAGTCTGTGATTCAGATTTACTTAATTTGATTTGATATTTTATCAATTACAGGTTTTTACCAACCCATTCAACCATACGCAAGTGTAGATCGATAGCATGGCAAAAATTACGTTGAAGAAGATCAGAAGTGGAAACAAGAGATGAAAAATAAATTATCATCCTAATCTCCATGTCGAAGTGGGATCTAAGAATGCCGAGAATTTTACTCCCCAAATTTTCTTGTCGCTTAGTCATAGGAATGTGCTGTCCAAATATTAATCATTGGCTTCTTCTGGTCAGTCTCCAAAAAACCTCTAGTTATCTTTATCAGCCTAAAAATTATAAAATATTAGTGACAACTTTACTCGTAGTTTGTATATCACCAGCAGTTGTTGTCTGAGGCCATTTTTTTACTCACATTTACCTTCCGTAGTTTCCCATATCTTATTGCCCCAATACCGAGACAACAAATTCTCCTCTCTCGCGTTGATACTCTTACCTTGTGATTTGTTCTATTAATAACTAAAATCCATTCCTATATAAACTTTTCCCACAAAATTATTAAATAGGTAAGATAAGCACTCTTTAGTTGAAAACGGCACGTTCCTATAGTCTTGTAAATTACAGTTGTTAACTAAAAAACATTCAGAATTGTCGTTTTTTAAGGATTTTATGTTTATTAAAAAAAAGCATCCTCACCTAATCCTTCTCTTTGCTGAAAATTGAACCAATCAGAGGCCAAAACTTATATGCTTGAAAAATATCGTTTTTGGAAAAATAAATTAGGAATTCGTTCTCTCTACCATATAATTTTTAGTTTTCGTACACAGATGTACACCGAATACTCAGCCACGGCAGCCCTAATTCTGACGAATTATGATTTATTTGAAAGAGGATAGTTCTGAGGTGGTGCTATTGAATTTTCATTCAGATCAGATCTATACTGGATCCGGTGGACCTAAAATTTAAAATTCCACCAATTTCTGGAAATTGGTGCATATTTTAGATTTTTTTGACCCTGATTTCATCTCCGTTGACAGATTTTAAAAATTCAAAATAACTGATTTTTCCATCCAAAAAATCAAAATAAATAAATAAATACAATAAAAAAAATGAAAATATCAAAAGTATTTGCCGTGGATAAAAATTACGTTCAATGATGTGTCAAGGAAATTTATAATGAACTAGCTTGGGAGGAGGGTGCTAAGGTCCTCACCACCGGCTCCAGTCACAAATCTTGGATGAGAAAATTATATACATAGGTAATACGTATGATAGGTGGCGAAATGTTATGCAGAAAGCACTTTGTGTATACAGTATATACGTACCAATATAATAAAGTAGTAACACGCCGAGCGCCCAGTCTTGTTCTTATATTTTCTCTAGCCATTATCTCGTGATTAATTCGTTTTGGGAGAAATCTGATGATGGAAATGAATTTGTCTTTAAAAAATAGGGAGCGTCATCGTTGAAAATTTTTTTCTGCCATTAGTTTTTAAAATAAATGACGAATTATAAAACGGCAAATTTCTCATTAATTTGCAGTTTTTTTTGGGCCGATTTGTGAAAAACTAATGGCGATAAAAAAATTAATTTTATTGGGGAACTCAAACAAATTTTATCCTCTTTTCAATAGCATAAACCCCAGTCTTGTAGCTTAAATAGTAGCTGAGAAATCATGAAGTGAGAGAAGAGCAGTCTTTTCAAAATTAAAATCTTATGAATGTTGCAAAAAATGCAGATAAATATACAAAAAGTTGTATTGAATTTTACAATATAGATTGCATTGCGAGAGGTAATAAAATACGTGCGCAGGTTATTAAATGATTGTTTAGTAAAACAAATGATAGTGAGCATAATTTCCGCATAGTTTTTTTGCTTTTTTCAAATCACTTCTACTCATGAACCAATCAGTCAGTTCAAAATAAATTTTTCAGAATGATAAAATATAATATATTCAATGATTTGTACCGAATTTCGTGACTATTGCTTGAAAATTAGGCATTTTAGAACCATTTGAGCTCCAAAAATGCAACATAATATGATATATCGGACATACCTTCTAGCTAATTTAGCTGATCTGCACAAAAAATAATAGGATTCGTCCATGTCTGGATCCTAATAGTGTACCGAATTTCATGTTTATTGTACAAAAATTATGACACAGTTAAATCGAAATGTGTATTATTATAATAAACGTACAACACAATTTTTTAAGATAAAATTCAACAAAAATTATTAAGACAAAATTAACGAAAATTATTCAGGCAAAATTCAAGGCAGATGCGCCAATCAGTGATGGAATATCGGAACCTTGTTTTGTTACATTAATAACTGTAGTTGTTACAAACCAATCGTTTGACATAACAAATGTTACATTACTAAGTGGTTCCATTATGAACAGTTTAACGTTGTATTTGTTATTTTATTTTACCCATTTTTGTCTGTTTTTGGATTATAGGAATCTCTTAGATACAATAGATTAAAATGTCATTTTATAGCTTATTAAAACATTCAGTAACATATTTTGTGGTTCTTTTTAAATATTTGACCCCTTATCTGCCTTTGGTGAGAGGCCCAAAATGGGACATAACCTAAAAAACATTTAATTTTTCAAGTATCCCTTCATCACTGGCATACTACATCATCCTATTGTATATGTTGAGCTATATGCTGATGTTACAAAAAATCTGTATATTTCATTTCTCTTTGGGGGAAGCATTGAAGATTAATTAAATGTTGTGTAATTAGTGTAAATTTAAAACACATTTAAGTTAAAAATGTCATCTACCAAAATTATGATTTTGAAAATCAGAAGTAAATCTCAATTAAAAGGGTTGATAAAGAAATTTTTTTCCTGTGTAGCTGCAGTCCGTTTAAATCTTTTATTTTCCTGTTCATTAGATTAATTTGACGTGTAAGTATTTTTTTCTTGTCAATTATATTTTTTTCACGTAAAAATTTTATTCCCGTTACTTTTCTTTTTTTATCCATTAAAATTTTAAATTCCTGTGTTGAGAAATTATTAGTCCGTGGAAATATTTAATTTCCTGTGATTTCACCCTTTTTTCGTCGTGCTGATAAATGGCACCCTATATATATATATATATATATGTGTGTGTGTGTGTGTAGATTTACACATGACATCACACAATTCCAAGAAGGCGGAGCGTGTTCTTCGATTGTAGATGTACGAGTGAGCCTAGCTCAGTACTCAAGTTTAGCGATGTAGACAAAATACATAGCCGTGAGCACAAAAAGGTAGTTTGTGGACTAAAAGTCCACTGGCCCACTAGGTGATTGACGAGTGTGTAATACACTCGTTTGTCAATGATCACCTATCACCACAATATCAATTCATTGTTGCCAAATTACTGATGCCACATTAAAGATGTTAGAATTGAAAATGTAAATTGTAGTCTGTAGAACAAAGTTTTATGAAATTATAAAATTACATTTTATAACTGACAAAATAATGGATCCATAACATAACACAAATTTGTTATGTTTTTCCATTACATTAAAAAAAAATTAGTGTTACAATTGTAACATAACATGAAAAAACGCAGAATTTGTTATGTTACATTATTATAATGTTAAATTGTAACGGATTGCCATCATTGGCACCAACTAAAAATGTTTTGTTGTTTCTATTCTAATAAAAAATTGATCAGTGTTGCCAGGCCAGTACAAGCCAAAGCGCCACAAAGTGGCGCTTCAGGGCTTGTATATTGCATAATAGGTATAATAAGCTGAATTACTCGCTCTGCAATCAGGTATGACATAATTAATTACAAGATAACTGATTCAGATCCAAAATTTATTCTGAAAACTTTCAAAATCAAAACATTCATTTATTTTAATTTCTATTTCTCAGAATTAACACTGAACTAAAGTCCTGAAATACCAAGAATTGGGAACTAACTTTCAACAGAACATGTCTAGAAGTAAAACTTTTCATAAAAACAATCAAACCTAATTCCGGCTTTTCGTTTTTTGAATTTGAATTTGTCAGCATTGACACTTAAAAGTAGAACTAAAAACTAACTTTCAAATAGAATAGTTCCGGAACCAGAACGTTTAGTGATAACATTCAAACTTAATTACAGTTCTCTGAGTAGAAGTTTTGGAGTGAAACTTTGCAGAAACACCTAATGGTGGTCCAGAATTTTATAAAAATCAATCAATTCTGAGGGGAAAAATTATGGAACAGAAAAAAGAAACTTCATTTTATATTGGCTAAGAGTATAAAACTATATGATGCTGTATGGGTTTATTCGACTTTGCAAGAAAATTCAGCAAATTTACCTACCCTTCTTTTTTCTTCTTTTTCCTCCTTAAACTATTTGATTTGGTAAAATTCGAAACTTGAATTTTAAAGTTTTGAATTGTCACTTCTCAGAACTGATGCTATTACCTACTACCTATTAAAGTAGAACTGGAAACCAGCTTTCAAAAATTACTTGTCCAGAAATAAAACTGTTGATGCATAAAAACCATTAGTACGTAAAATTGATGACTAATTTTGCGAATAATAGGTTTAGAACTGGAACTTTCGAACCTAATTACGGCTCCCAGAATAGAGCTTTTGAAACGAAATTTGCACAAACCATTTAACGATAGGTATATCTACAAGGGATAAAAATTTTGAAAAAATCCGTTAAGTTGGAGAAGCGTGATGCTGCGACAAAAAAAAATCAACTTCAATTTGTAATAAGTTAGTATATGTTGATGTAAACTATGCATACTGTGTATGAATTTCAGCTAACACAGCCAAAAGCTTCCTGAAGTTCATGAGGCAAAAACAAACTTACTTCCGACCTTGGATCTCAATATCAGATCAATTTTAATATGTAGGTTTTCGATTTAACACGTTGATTTTCTTCGAAAACCTATGCATGTAATGAGGTGGTCCCACTAAATTTTCATCCATTCCATACCGGCTCCGGAATTACAGACCTAAAATTTTTAATTCAACCAATTTCAGTGAAAATTTGTGTTTGTTAGTTTTTTTGGTCGTTGATTACAAACTCGCTCAGATCTTAAAAATGTAGTGCGTTTTTCTGCGCAACAGTTTCAACAAAGAATAGAAGCCTTCCTTAATCGTTAGTCTGCCTATATAATTTTGATTTTCTCATTAAAAACTTTTAAATAGGTTTTTTTTTAAACTTACTAATAACGCAGAATATTGTGTACTTACACAAATTGTTATTGCTCGGTACACTGGAAAAGTAAATTTTCGCTTCACTCCAGCGAACATGTAGCATTCACCTCCATTTTATAATATTCAAAACACGCTTTTGAGTAAGCACATTAACTTTGATTTTTATAAAGGCGACGGAGAAGGAAAAAACGTTCAGATATTTTTATTAACCATAATTTAATATTGAGTATTGTGGAAAACATCGACGGAGAAGAATTGCGGCGAGAAAAGCAAAGAAGAGTAAATTTTGTCTTTATCACGCGTAGGTAAACCTAAATTTGAATTGAGGGCTGATAGTAACGTGATTTTCGTGAAAGAGAGAGAGAGAGAGAGAGAGAGAGAGCGAGAGAGAGAGAGAGTGAGTGAGTGAGAGAGAGAAAGAGAGAGTGAGAGAGAGAGTGAGTGAGAGAGAGAAAGAGTGAGTGAGAGAGAGAAAGAGAGAGTGAGAGAGAGTAAGAGAGAGTGAGAGAGAGCGATAGAGATGGAGTGAGAAGAGAAGGAGATAGAAAAAACGAACAGCTTAAATTCTTGAAGCGAATATTTAATAATTTAATAATATTAATTCTGGGTGAATGGTTTGATCATCACGATTAGATTGTTTTTTTTTTCAGAACAAATACTTGCTGAACATGGACGTAACCAGGGGGCAGGTGGGGTCCCGAGTCCCCTTAAATTTCAAAAAAGAAAAGAAAAATTCAAGACCACCGTTCACTATTTTTTTTGGTGGGGAGTGTTCTGGATAATATTTACGTGAGCCCCCCTAACTAAAATCCTGCTTACGACCATGTTGCTGAACGAAGTGAAACAGAAAAAAGCGTAAGCGTTTCTACTTTCTAGTATGCCTTCAATTTTTTTGTAGGCAATATGCAAGTGCAATAAATTAGAATTGTATTTTTACAGAGAATTTTCAACACGTTCAGGGAATGTTTGGAGCAAAAAAATTTAACTTGAGATAACAAACTGCCCATAGCTTTCATTTTCAAAACAAAAATAAAAAAAATAGTAGTTGTATGGCTGTAGTTTTCAGTTATCCGTTCTTCAGTATTCAGTTTTTGATATTTTTATATAAGTACTTTTTGTACATCTACATATTAATTTCAATCCCACTAAATGACAGCTGAGAGTTGGGATAGGTAGTTTTTGCTTTCATAATCGAAAGAAAATTTTGGCACTAAAAGCTCAAATTCATATGTACTTAAGTCATACATATACATGCGTTTTGAAAATTCTAAAAAAATGACTTCCTACCAGTGGTGACGAGTGTGCTTGCGCACTTGCTGGGAATTTGTGAGACCTGTTCCTACATTACATAGGGCGAACACACTTTTGGTTCATGAGTCGGCAGCTCACCACTATCAATCTAATTTTAAAACTGAGCAGGGCTTACACACAAGATCTATATGCAGATGTGCGTATGCGCGCACCGCAATGTCCTGCACCCATTATAAAATGAAGAAAAATATCTCCTCATCGCAAAATTTCACAATATTTCATAATTATATTTCATTGAAAAACTTTGCATTTCATTACTCTTTTCCTTCATTATAGTTTTCCTCGCTCGCATTAAATCAATAGGAAATCGGTATCCGTATTCTAAGCCTGAAAATGATTCTGCTGAATAGAAATTGAAAAGAAATCTGTTCAGGGTAGAAAAAGTTTTGAGTATTTCTTATCTTTCATTAAAAATTTTTCATGTCATTACTCATGTTTGTCATACTTATCCTTATCGAATAAAATCAATAGAATATGACTATTCTAAGCTTCTACATAATGTTGTCCGATAGAAAATGAAATAAAATCAGCTTCCCATCAAAATTCGAAACATTTCACAATTTTAATTAGAAAACATTGCATTTTAATTACTTTTATCCACAAAAAATGGTGAAATAATGGATTTAGAGTTACGGGAATAGGCTCATTGAATTTCTCGTCCAAAATCACCCTTTTTTTAGCCTTAAAATCGTTTAAATTAAGAAAAGAGCATTTTTTTTTCCCCAAAAAAGTGCAAGATTAGCCTTACAATAAGGAAAAATTTCAAACAATTTTTGAGAGGTTCATAATGGGGGTTTTTGAAGTGGCTAAAAACGATGGTGATGGTTTCGTCATGGAGGAACGAATATTCGCCGGGATATGGAACAAAATGATTAAAAATTTTCATATATTCCCTACTTTTTAATGAAAACCTTGAATTTCATTAGACTACCATTTTTCTTCGTAGTGGTCCTTGCTCTCATCGAATCATCAGGAAATGAAAATTCTAAGCTTTTAAATGGTACTCCCGATTGAGAATAAAAAGTAATCTGCTCCCCATCGCACAAATTTGGATAATTTCTTTTTTTCTTCGAAAACTCTGACATTTCATTACTCTTTTCCTTCACAGTGATCTTTGCTCGCGTAGAATCATTGGAAATGAATATTTTTAGCTCACAAATGATACTGCGCGGTCGAAAATAAAAACAAATCTGCTCCCTCTGTACTAACTTTTTAATTTTAATTGTAATTTGTTAGTTTTTGAAACCTTCATTTTCTCGTGTGGCCGTTTGCGGCCCTAGAGTTTCTTTTTCGTGTATTGAAATTGTCACCAATAATCTCCCAAAATACAGGAATTTTTTCTCAAATATACTCTCACTCATAAATAATTTAGTAAAATAAGTACAATTTCTCATTGGTCATTCGATAATTCTCTTGAACGAAGAAACGACACTAAGTGAAAAATGAAAAATTAGGTTCAGTATGACTTGGATAATTTTAAGACTTTCAGGAGATGGAGTAGAAAGCTGCAATTAGGTACTTGTTGATGATCAAGTGTAAAATGAAACAAACTGAAAAAAATTGTTCTCCAATGAAATTTGTATTCTTTGATCGAATTATCAATCTCCACCTACTGGGGAAAAAGTGATTCGAGTCCTTAAGTCCGAATTCTTTCTAACGTTTTTAAATAGTATTCGAAACAGATTACGAATTTTTCAAATCCTATCAGTTCCTTTCGAATATGTACTTATATGTGTTAAATCCAGTTATTTCTTATCTATTCTGAGAATGGAAATGATTGAATTTGTAAACAATCTTATATCAGTGTATGAAAAAAGCATTTTTCCTCTTGCATTAATTAATGATTCGTAAATATAACTCGGTTCATATCATTATCAGTTGGTCGATGATTTTTCTATTAAAACTTTCGTAATATTCTCACACTCTGTGTCAGCTAAAACCATTTATTTCGACCATGATGTTGATAAAGTTTGACCATTATCTGTTGGAATGATTTTAAATGTTAATGAAGGTTAAAGATTGTATCGATAAAATTGAACTTAGTTTTGATAAATTTAGTATCAAGTTAGAAAAAAAAAAAAAAGAAGTAATTGTCTCTCGGTGCCACATATTTAGGCCTTCAATTAGAAAAGAGGATTTCCTCAACTGATCATCGTTATTTTGATGCGAAATTTTTACTGATACTATTTAAATTCATCTTTGTTTTGATTTTGGTTAAAATTTCTGATGTAATAAAGATACAAAAAAAAAAAAAAATAATTAAATTAGGAATGCAGTTTGTATCATAGATAGGCTACCTACTTATTTTTGTACGATTCTGTCACAACATTCCAGTAACAATAACATGGAAGCCGGTGATTTTTCTTGTACTTATTATTAATCATGCATTAATTTCACATTACCTACTAAGTAGGAAATTTTTCTTCGAAAGATCGTTGTAAAAAGTGCTTTGGACCCAATTTTTCTGAAATTTAGGAGAAGATTAGGTACCTAACTATTTATTATTTGATACAAAATATCTCTGTACATTTCCACCAGAGGCGCACCCAAGATTTTTTTAATTTTTTGAGGGGAGTAAGTTCTGAAATCTTGGAACCACGTGTACTACATCGATTTTTCTTCATTTTCAGGTTTTTTACCTCTAACCCCCACTTCAGCTGCACCACTGATTTCCACACATTTCACCGACCAATTTTCGAGTGAGAAATTTGTTTTGATTTAAAACATTTTACTTATTTATTTTGACAATTGACTTTATTTTTGAATATGTTTTGAATGAAATCGTAGTCCATTTAGAAATAATGAAAAAATTTTGAATAAAAAGAAAACCTCTGCCATTGGGATTTTTGTAAATTTTTTCGTACGTTGCTGGGTTACATTGATGTTTCATGGTAGATTTTTTTCTCATTCGTTTTATCGTGCAGAGGTTGTCTGAATATGAATGAATTACGAGACAAACCATTTTCGTTAAACAAATTTCAAGTAAATTAATTTGGTACGCAGTTATTTTTCAAGTGAATGCGACTGAAGAATTACGTTGACCCCCTCAGAAGTTGAACATTTTTAGTGGATCATATAAGATGGAATGGTGCGCATATTATGTGCTGAGGAATGTGTATCTCAATATACTAGGTATATAAGTAGAATATATAAAAGTTCAATAAATAAGAGATAATATACTACCCGATAAGAAATTAAGCAAAAAATTACTAAATTGATTTTAAAGATTGTTCATGTGATATAAGTTATATTCTTTTAAAAGGAATTCAACGTAGAAAGTGTAAGTGTTTAATATTGAATCAAATACAGCTCATGAAATATGTACATACAAGCTGTAAAACGTGTGACTATCATACAATGTTACAAAAGAATGGAGTGCAACCACCGAAATATGGTATTATATTTATCTATACTTTGTAATTATTTTAACATAAATTACAGGTATAAAAAATTGAAAAAATCCATGTAAAAATGTTTTTGAAATTCTTTGGAAATTGCGACAGAGTACAGATACCGAACTACAAACACACAGTCCCCAACTCCACAATCTGCATCCGCACCAATGCATTATAAAAGAGAACATTTGTGCAATGATTCAGTGCATTGGTGCTTTGTAGTTTGTTGTTCGTACATGGTACTTTTGCATTAATATACTTTAAAAGAAAACATTTGGGCATACTCCAGGTAGGTAAATGAAAACAAAAAATATTTTTATTTGAACAAATTAGAATAGGTTTGATTTCTTCACAAATGAGTCGGTTTGGGCGTCTAAAAAATAACATACTGAAGGTCACATTCATGGGAGTGAATATGCCCCCGAAATGATTTTTCACCTTTGACTCAACAAATATTGATTTTTCTCAAAAGGTTGTATAGTATAAAATATTTTGGCAAAAAATGGTCATATTTATTTTAGTCCTCTAATATTCCTATATACTGAAAAAGATGGTACCTTTTCATCGAGCCCTGAAACCATGCTGTAATGATGCAATAACGTCAACTTCGATACATTCGTTTTTGCATGTGCATCAAAATGGGGTAGCCAGGTCTAATATCACCCGTTTTTTTGCTTTTAATTTTTTTTGTTTCGCTAATGGAAATGAAAAATTGTAAAGAAAAAAATAACAATACTTGAACAAGTTTCTTCATTTTGATTTTTCTTCAGTTTTTAAGTTTTCTCAGGACCTCGAATGGCCACTTATTTTACCCCAGACCCTGAGGCAGATACCTCAGCCTCCTACCACTCTTTTTAAATCGGTAAAAAATTATGAACGCAAAATTTTTAAATATTTCTAATTTGTTACCTCACTGTTTTTAATTGCAGACAGTAAAAGAAAGAAAAACTAGGGGCATTTGCCCCCTTACCTTTATTTAGACACACGTTCAAAAATGAATGCATTATCGTGACTCCTAAATATTGTGTCATTATGAGTTAGTAACTGTAGTCACGCTTTCAGTGCACAATGAAACAGTACAATCTGTAGCCCTCACTTTGCAGGGGAGGAGAATGTGAAATTACTAAAATATATACCTATAACTTTTTTTTGTAAGAAATTTAGTGCCAAACATTTTCATTACACACTATTTTCAAAAAATCAATATTTGTTTTGATATAAATGTGAAAAACTGTTGTGGGGGAATATTCACGCCCATATCTATGGACATTCACAGAGGAGGGAATGTGACTTTTAGTATGTTCCAAAAATGACCAGTTAGTAAAGAAATCCAAACTGTTCTAATTTTTAGAATAAAAAACCTCTCTTGACTGGAATAGTACCAAGACAATGCATTTTGTGTCTTGATATCTGGGTCAATTAACCAATTTTTGTCAAATTTCAACCAGTCTTTGAATATGCCAATTTTTCAGGCCAGGGCCTTCATTTATGCACAAATATTTCAAAAACATAAAATTGGTAATCATGGAAAGTTTTGAGTTGGAAACAAAACATAAAATTCCCGAGAATTTGGGAATTCCCACGCCCAACATTAAAACGTGAAGTCATCGGTTTTAATATTCTGTTGGACATATTAACTACTCGCCTATCTGTGAAGGTACCTACCAAAATTTTTCTTTTCTTTTGTATACCACTGACTGAAACTAGAAAAATTGTTCTGTTATCCCACGAATATTTTTTTAAATCTACGTGCTTTTTTCCGAATGAGGTCGATGCAATTATAGATTTAGGTTCGATGAACAATTAAGATACCCCGGCACGTGTTAAATGGTAAAATTATTCAATTTTACTCCCTCTTTTCTCGAAAAAACGCAAAACTTTTGGTTCGTAGTTGTTTACAGAATCAAATTTATATTTGTTTTTATGAACAAATTTACTTACCAAACATTCGCCCAGCTAATTTGTTTCCCAATAATATAATTTTTGGAATCCCTTAACTTCCAAGTATTATTTCGTGTGCGTGTTATTTTCTGTGTATTTTTTTTATGAAGTATTTTGCTCATGTATATACATAACATACCAATAAGATATAATTTTTTTTTTTTTTTTCATCTACTACCCAATTTAAATAACGGGGTGAAAAAGGTTCCTATGTAATAATAGTGTCCACAACTAGCATTGTTAAAATTCGATTGGCCGACGGAACGTTACTGTATAATTTCTTTGACACGAAATTATACGGTTTCCCTGCAATAATTATCATTAATAAAGTATTGGGGGATATTTTAGTATAGGGTTAAAATCTTTTTTTTTCTTTCTCTTCCTTGGTTAGGTTCGCGTGTGCTTGCACTTTCACGAAATAAATATTGTTCTTACTTTTGTATCATAAACGTTCTATTTTTTTTCTTGTCCTTACCCTTATCTTTTTTCCTTTTTTTTTTTTTTTTTTTTTTCGAAAAATTCGACATGCTTACGAAAGAAAATCGGTAGGGTATCGGTTTCCAGTAAAAATGAAAACATTATTTGAGAAGTGTTTGTTTGACAGTTTCAAATTTTACGATTTTTTGTCACACAATGAAAGAGCATGGAAGTGATAATTTATCGAATTGGGCTAACTAAATTAGTTTATAAAGACAATTTGGTCGTGATAGCGTGTCTTTGGTGGTGTTTATTTTTCAGGCTGGTTTTTGTGCATATTACATGTAGATTTGTTGGTTTTGTCTGGTCTTCTGCGTTGTTTGGAGAAGCAAATGTCTTAATTTTTATCTTCCAATCTTGACATTAATATGTATTCTTAGTCATCATTTTGCCACCGAGAAAACGCGTAAGTGCGTATTCGTAATTTTGTTCTGTTTGCTTAAAAATACCTGCTCACACAAGTTTATAACCGTAGTAAATATAATTCTTTTTAACTTGTATGAGGAAGGCTTACAATCGGATAAAAACTTATTCATTAGGTGGGTGGACGATATACTTTATTCTTTAATATTCATGACAAAAAACAATGATCCCCACCTAAACCAAAACGAAGAACTGTCTTCAAGATAGTAGTCTCACGGTATTCTTTCCGATGCGAGTGAATGAGTAGTTCATCTTTTAAAAAAGCTAACAATATTGTCTCAAATGATGAAATAAAGATATGAATGCAAGAAAAAAGACTCTGACTTGAGAAATAATGGATCAAAAATTTACAGATTTCGCAATCATGCAAGAATGTGAGTCATTGAAAATGAATAGGTAAGGGAAATAAATTTTTTCCCAGTCACAATCATTTTTCACCATACATTGTTAATAGCAGCATTCTTACCAAATGGAAGTGATATGTGAGGTTACATATGCTAATTCATGCATAGATAATTTAAAATCCTGAGATCATCATTTTAAAACAACGCTATAAATAAAATTTATTTAAAAAATTATTTCAAAAAGTCTTTAAAATTTTCATTAGTTCAATATGATTAAATTTATTAATAAATTATCAAATTAATAATTTTCATAACTACCAGATAAATACTGGATATAAATTTTACCACTTTTCTATTATTTTCAATTCTTGTAACTGTGTATCATCAAATAAATTATTAAAAGTATTATCAGAAAATATAAGAAAATTTCCGACAATGATTATTTTTATTTTTATACATTTTATTGCAGTTACTAACATGACAAAGTTCGATACTAGACCACTCTTATCAGTTTGTTTGTTATCATCTATGATTGGGTGCTATTCTGTCGTTTGTTCTTAATAACGTTTTGCTCTTATAAAAGCGTATTTATTTAAATTTCCTTTTAGCTGTTTGTTACCTATTGATTCAGTTGTTTTTCTTTTTCTTGCTGGCATTAATATTTTCTTTTAATCGTCTTTCAAGTTTGCCAAACACAATATCGACATAATAAGAGTAACTTTTTGCATTGCCACAATGATGACTGTGCCTATTTATTCGTATTGTTTAGGCTATAATTTATTGACGATATGTATATTCATAACATTGCGTGGGTCGTTGATGATGGATATCCTCATTTGTTATTTTTCAAAATTAAATTTGAAATTATACTTTTCATAAAGAAAAAAGAAGATTGTCATCATTTTCTCATTTTTACCTAATTTTATTTAAATGTATATAATTATGTATTCCCCAAATATTCTGCTCACAGTTTTAAACAAAGTATTAAAGAGATACGATTGAAATTTTTATGAGAGATGGTTGTGGGGACTCATATGCCTTCACACAAAAAGCAGAACCTGCATCGCCGAGAAGAGCGCGACAATTAGACTATATTGGTCAATTGACTACCGACATCCAGTATATAAGTGGAGAACTTAACACTCCAGCTGATGCCTTGAGTAGAATCCAAGCTATCTCGGCTCCTGTCCAATTGCCTTATGCTGAAATAGCTAAAGCACAGCTTAAAGATGCAGAATTGCAAGAGTTGTTATCGAACGATGATACTACTCTCAAATTGAGACAGCGAAAAATTCCCGGTACTGATGTATTATTAACATGTGACGTCAGTACAGGTAAGAATAGGCCATTTCTACCGGTAAAATATCGCAGGTTGGCTTTCAACAGTGTACATAATCTGTCACATGCTGGGCCAAAATGTAGAGCTAAATTAATTTCGGCAAGGTTTGTATGGCCACAAATGAAGTCTGACTGCAACAAATGGGCTAGCAGTTGCCTGAATTGTCAAGAATCCAAAGTAGGAAGACACTTGCTCACCCCTCAAATCCTTCAACCAAAGGAGCGGTTTAAAACTGTACATATGGACTTGGTAGGCCCATTGCCACCATCTCAAGGACACAGATACCTGTTGACGATAATAAACAGGGCAACACGATGGCCAGAAGCAATCCCTCTACACGAGATGTCAGCTTCCACAGTAGCTGCAAGGTTATACGATACCTGGATTGCAAGGTATGGCGTACCAGAAGTCATAATTACGGACCAAGGTCGCCAATTCGAGAGCTCGCCCTTTAAAGAGCTGTCTAATAAGCTTGGTGTTCAACACAGTCATACCACAGCTTACCATCCTCAAGTCAATGGCAAAATAGAGAGATGGCATAGAGCTCTCAAAGCCTCTATCATGTCTCATGATACCAAGAGATGGGTAGACGCACTTCCTACCATCCTCTTAGGCCTTCGATCTGCCCTACAAACTGATACAGGTCACTCTGCAGCGCAATTAGCATTCGGCAAAGAGCTACGCCTTCCAGAGGACTTCTTCACAGAATCGAAGGAAGTTAGCCCCAAAATCATGGTACAAAACATAAGAAATGATGCCAATAATTTCCTAAAACAGGCAGCTCGCCATGGCCAGCCCAAGATTTATGTCTCGAAACACTTGGCCAATACTTCACACGTATTTGTTAGAGACAAAAAAATGAGATCTGCGCTGGAGAAACCATACGCCAGTCCTTACAAAGTAGTATCACGAGATGAGAAAAACTTTGTGATACTAATTGCAGGCGAACCTCGAACAATTTCAATCGACAGATTGAAGCCTGCATACATGGTAAGTGACGACAAAAGAATAAAAAGGTTGCAGAAGGAAAACATAGAAAATATCCAGATAGATTCCAAAACAAAAACGGAAGAATCTGTTGAAAAATGTGAAACAAATAATTCACAAAAGAAAACATTGAAAAAGTCGGTAAGATTTTCGGACGATGTTACCACCAAAACATTCAATCCTGAGGCCCCCTTATGTCCACGTAAAAGAGGCAGGCCCCCTGGCAGTAAAAAATGTAAAAATTCCCGCCCTTCTCGCATGTCTGAGAGGTTAATGCGAAGAAAATAAAATTTACTCCCGAAAAAGTAATATCCACTACGTAAGTTAAAACCTGCTAAAAAATATGCGAGGAAAATTGGAATTCTGCGAGACAAAAGAAACTCCGGAGATAACCGAACGAGGAATACCAACAAAAAGAAAACAACAGGAATAAACAAATCTACGTGCAATACGGAAACAAAACATTGCAACGTGCGTTTACCGTTAAACACAAAGATAATCTCAACGTTGTGACGTCACAAGTGGAGATTCCTTTGTAATAAAATTTGGAAAATTATATTCACTGAAAATTTGCATACTGCCGAGAATTTTAAGCGCTATCCCCTCTACATGTCGATAAGAAGATACGGAAAATAATAAAACATAACTGTAATGGTAAATCGAAAACTGAAGTAAAATCACCCACTTCAAAACCACCAGAGATCTTGGACGTGTTTTCTGATATTTTTGGTTCCTTTTCATAATAAAATCTGTTCTTATGTCACTGCCAATTACCATCCCAAAATCCGCCACCTTCCAATTCGCCCGGAAAACTGCTGAGTCCTCACGAACTCAGTGGAAGACCGAGCAGAAAACGGAGCTGGATCGGATTGAGGAGGAGCTGCTCATGGATACAGCTCCTCCAGTCAAAAATGTCCTAGTGGAGATGACCACTCCACTGCCTCCAATCATCTCTCCTCCCTGATCCCCGAAGGAGCCAACTCCGACTCTGGAACCACCGAAGCCGGAGCCGAAACCTGAAGAGAAACGGGAGCTGATGAAGTTTTTGTTCACAGCTGAGAGGGCTGCGAACAAAAAAGTGAAAATGGCCACCTTAGCAGTGGAGAACTCAAACTCCCTGATGCTAAGGGAGAGGATAGCTGGGTAAACTACCTGGCCCAAATGAACGCCCGTAGAGAGTCCTACAAGTGTGTTGGGGCTGCGGTAGGCAGCGCCCTGGCAAAATGGGAGGCCAACCAGAGGCAAAAGTAGATGCCTGCACGTCCCCCAGGCCTTGCGCATTTTTGATCATTTTTGCGGCGCAAAAACTGGGGGGAGTAGCTGTGGGGACTCAATGGTATGAGGTAAAGGGGCTCGGACCCCTTGACAACAGTCGCCGCCCCAAAGGGCAGGCTAATAATCGTCCTCGTGACGTTAAACCACACACAAAATACGTTCGATCGTAATTACCTGCAAGTACATGCAGGTAATGTACGAGTACCGAATCGTGACATCACCAAACAATGTCACAATCTGTACACGAACCGGCCAGCCATCTCTTATCATGATAGGGGATGATGCGACCTGGCTGCCCTCACCGACGTACGTATTACCTTACGTACGTGTGTTTGTGTGCGTGCAAATAAGCCGTATATAAACCACCCGAACCTGCTCTAAAATCGCCAGTGTTCGCCTTGGTTTTGGCTTACCCGTACTTGTGTACGAAGTGGCTGAGCACGCTTAAATTCTGTTGAATTTCCTTCTGGTGAGAATATCTCTCACGACAAGGTATTCCACAATGGTCTTTATATAGGAGTAGCTGTATGACAGTAGTTTGTTATTTATTGATTCAGTAGTTTTTAAAAAAATTGGAAAACAAAAATTTCCTGAAAAATTGTCTTTCCTTAATATTCAGAAAATTTCAAATAGGATTAAACTGAAATTTTGTGAGCATTAGCTAATCCAGTGGTTTACAGGAAAAGTCCAAATAAAAAAACTGATTGAAAAAATTTTGTGCTCATTGTTTTGAGAAAACTGCCCAATGAATAAGGCTCAAATTCTCATTACAGATGGTCATAATGTAGAAGTCAGTCATACATAAATTTTGTGCATACTAATTTTATAGTTTTTGAGATAAATATATAAAATTTTTATTTTATTTTGTCCTGTTGAAAGTATTTTTGTGGATTTACGGCGTAAGAAGTTACGATGATTTTAGAATTTTAAATTTTGAATAAATTGGCTAACTGGGTTTTCGCGAGTTTTTTAAAATTCTGTCCAGCTTAATCTAAAAGAATTTTTATTTTTAACTGAAGATAATTCATAAATTTGATAAGAAAAAACCATTAAATTCGTTCTAAAAAAAGTAGCTGTAGGTAGGTATGTTTGCCAAATTCATCGTAACCAGAGTTATATATAAATATAAGTTAAAAAATAAATTTTTTAATAATTTTCAGTGTTAGTATGTGTAACGTTATGGTAATAACGCTTGTAATCACATTAATTTTTCAATAATTTACAATGCAAGTACGTATGACGTCACGTATAATTTCTTCCTAGCTAATTACAAGTACGACGACGTTACGGACATCACGCTCGCGATCGTTTCATAATAAAATTATTTTCAATGATAAAACATGAAATGAGAACCCCGGAGGAAATAAATTGGAACTCCAGGTGTTCAATAAGGATTCAAAACCATAAAACTTCAACACGGCAACAGGTCTGATCGAAAAAGTAGATTTTCAAATAGTAAAAAATTCGTTACTATTGAAATACCTAACTAAAAAGTTAGTAATAGATCGTGATTCATGATCATATTAAATTTTGTATCTATTAACCTAAAATTACACGGTTTAAAACCATTCACACTTTCAAAATCGAAACAACATGAACTTTATTGTAGTACCGTATGGCCAGTTCGTACCACAATAAATAGGTCTAGTAATTAATACTAATGTTCGTACTTAATTTCGCATCCATCGGACAAAATGTGCGACCAGCGACGTGCAAAATCGACACAAAAATGACCAGCCAATCCACGCTAAAATCGGTAACAGGCTACAACAAATTATAGCAAATTTTTTTTTTCCGAATTTCGTAGCTATTGGTCCAAAATTAGGTATTTTATAGTCAAAATAAAACCAAGTACTGTCCAGTCCATTCGTATCAAATTCGATAAGTCAAATCTTTGGCTTCGTACTATTGTTCGTGCCAAATTTTGTGGCTCTCTGACATAAATTGCAACCTGTGCGATAGTACCCAGAAAATGTCATATATATACCTAATTATGTTTGTATATGAATTGAGGTGTCTGAAATCGATTCCTGCCACAGTCGCCATATTTTATGAGGCATATGAAATCGATTCCTGTCACGTGTCATAAAGT
Source organism: Ericerus pela (assembly GCA_011428145.1). NCBI lineage: Eukaryota > Metazoa > Arthropoda > Insecta > Hemiptera > Coccidae > Ericerus > Ericerus pela. Next base: position 236,627 of record WOFM01000500.1, read on the forward strand.
CAACCTTTAATGTATAGTGGTGTTTAAATGCTAATGACGTCACAATGTCCTAAAGTTAGGGCATCATGCAGCCGAAACACTGAATCGAGTGGTCTTGAATTGTGTTTTCAAGACATTTTATTTTTTTGACTTTGACTATGTCCTACGGCTGAATTCTTCTTGACTTGAATTAAACTTCTTCGGACATGGCAAAACGCAGCTTACATTTGTCTTCATACCTCAGCAAATTAATATGACGAATCAGCAATAAGCTAAGTTGTGCGGATAGAAGAGCCTAACAAAGTTTCGATCGATACAAGTTTTGAAACCTACAAAAACAAACAGCAGAATTATTTTGTCAAAAACTATAATTACAAAAGAATTATAGTGACAACAAAGCGGAACAAGCAAAGTGTGTAGCAGAAAAATAAAAAGTTAAAAAAAAAGCTATGGCAGACAACAAGTAGGGGAAACCATCAGAAAGCTGTTGTGTCTTCACCTAATTGTGTGTCTTCATGAGTGATGGTTTTGTTGTGTAAAAGACTCCTAATATGAAACTTTAGGTCTCGGAGCTTTTGGTTGAAAGTGAGAGTGAGGTGAGAAAATTACAAACATAGATGGAGTCAAATCCACTATGCGCAAACAGAAGGCTCGACACGGCCTTTAAATGACAGAGCAAGGCAGTCATCTTGAACCAAGCTTGTCTTAAAGTTGTCTTCAACACACCAAATTTCCCTCCTAACAGATGCCAGGAACTCCATCTGATCGTATTGTCGACTGATACTTCACCTCGCAGGTGTTTTCAAAAGATTGCCTTGAAGTGCGATGTACAACTGGCAAAACTAGAAATGACTTGTGTGTCGTCACTACTAATCCTTCATAACGAAAGAACATTCCTAGTTTGCCTTTGTCTTCAACTGAACCTATCTGGAATACCAACTACCGTCCTAGTTGTCTTCAAGGTAGATCAGATTGAATCGTATTCTGCATCTCGAAGATGGTATACATATTAAATTGCCTAACGTGAGGACTTAAACGTACGACTTCTGACTTGGACCTGCTACTATCCGCCTACACAAGAAGGACTCATTTGCAAAGACGAACCTAGTACCGGGTGTTGCCAGTGCAAAGCAGAGAGTGATTTAAAAATTAGAATTTGTCTTTACAAATCAGTTCTTCTTGTTAAGGAAATTTCCCCACTTATTGTCTGCTTAATTGCCTTCAAACATGCGATGTCGATAATAAAAAGCGAGAGGAATTACCAAATGTCTACAGCCAATAAAATTACAGATAGTAAAATATATATATACGTCGCATATAATAGGCAAAAAGCGCACGTGGATGACTGATAAAACAAAATATAATAAAATATATTAAATGACTGCAAACCGCAAGCAAAGCGTGGAAAAACTGGAGATAAAGCAAAAAGGTTGGCTGCATTCATGTCCGTCGACGGGTTTTTACTTCTATTCAATTCGTCTTCATCTAATATATATCTCATGGCGCCAGTCTGTCGGATCAAACCAAATTATTATCTAAAATTGTCTGAATTTGGAAAAGTCTTTACTGAAATAAAATGCATTATAATTGCCTGAAAGAGAATCAGATTTTATTTCTGTCTTCACGTCTTCATCTGAATACGAGTTCGAATTCGGATAATATAATGTCCGAATTCAAATTTTGTCTCTCGAAAAATTGTCTGGAATTGTGACGTCATTATTTTGTCTTATTTCTGTCGAAAATAATTTTTATTTTAAGGTCCAGATCTCGGACTTCTCAGAATTTGAGTTTTCAATGTTAAAAAACGTATTGAAGATGTTCCCACCTCTGTGGTCTGAACCCGGAACACACATGAAAACAAGTAGGAAAAATCCGAGGTCTTATTCATGTGGTCACTGTTGCTGCCTACTTGCACTTAAATTAATTCAGTTTGATATGTTTGCAATCATTCATATTCCCTACAGTACTCCCCCACTGATTCGTCTAAGTTGAACGGATGACACATTTATTGTGATTGTTGGGAATGGTATAGAGGGAGCAAAGTGAGGTGATATGTGGAGCATAGGGAGGGGAGCTTAGAGTGTATTGTTATGGTTACTACAATATTGCTAAGTTGCATCAACCCACCTTCAATGCTTTGTGCACATAAGTGAAGCCTGTAGTGGGTAGAAGTTTATAATTAGTGTGGTTTAAGGTTCAAAGGACCATATAAAGTAAATTGGAATCACACGCGTGTATCACATGCCTTGTAATTCACAATTGATGTCGCCTCAACACCAGTATCTCCTCATCAAGGGGGAGAACTCTGGTACACCGCTCATGCGCAGGAGCCTTGTGGGCGGAGCCCATGGTTAAGCTAGCTAGGTGTTAACCAACTGCTACCGTGAATTGCCTTATTGATTCAAGTACTGGGGAGAGGGTGAGATACAGTGTACTTTACTTTATTACCATGCCACTGGATGGAATGGACTTCATCTGACTGAATTTTTGAATTAACATAGAAATTTTACCATTCAGGCAGATCATGCGCCCTATTCGTGCACACTAACTTATTTAATTTTTAATTGGACCCCTTATGGAATATATGTATAGGCTATAGTGTATTTTGAATTCAACTGTTATTTTTCCAGAAGAATATGTGTTCTTAAAAGTCAAGATCACCAGATGTAGATGTTGCCACCTCTAAGGTTTGAACCTGGAACACATATATGAGAACAAGTAGGAAAAACCACAAGTATTATTTATGTGGCCACCATTATTACCTACTTGCTCTCCAGTTTATTTAGCTCGATAAGTTTACAATCATACAAATTCCTCACACGTATGTACCTATCCTAACTCCCATGCTTTTCATGAGATTGAAATTATTCGGTAATTAGAAGCTTTAAGACAAGAAGTATCTGTGGCCGGAGAGGTGTGCTGTACGGATCCTGAGGCAAGAAACTGCGGCCTGGGACTGGAAGTCAAGGAACATTGACCAGGTTCAAAGGATAGAATTCGGTGCTTAAAATTGTTTTTATTAAGATTATTGATTATTCGTGAAAAGGTCGAAACAAGCGAATTTATCATGGGTCAGTACAAATTCTTTCACCCAAGCATCACAACTTTCGAATCCTGCCTATAAATACTTAGCATTCGTTTTGTAGGACGTTGTATCGATATGAAATTACTCACAGATTATTGTTATAAAACCAAATCAGAAATCAGAAATGATAAAATGTACCTTCGAGTACTGTGGTGTTTATTTCCGCTGATTTTTGCTGATGGCGCCAATTAATTACCAATTGCCCCAATCTTTCAATTTGTGCATTCAGTCAAAATACTTAATTATGCTAGTTGTAATAAATAATATATAAGTCGAATTGTGCTTCAATTCATTCTCGCGATAAAAATTTAACTCGACTTCTGAACAAAATATTAGATGAAAAAATATGTATAAGAAGAGCAAAATTTACGTTATATCCATCACAGACTAACAAACTTGGAATAATTCTCCACAAATACAACATAATCCCAGCTTACAGCAGTCGAAAAAAGCTGAAAAATATACTAGGCAATAATGAGATCGAAGAAACATCTGAAAATCGCTCTGGAGTCAACAAAATTTCTGTCCAAAACTACAGTGGGTGTCACATAGAAAAACCCGACAGAAATATCAAAACCAAATGCGTAGGTACAAAAAAACCCTGCTAAATCAGACCTATCCCCTCTAGAAAATCCTCCACTTTTCTTCCTCACCATTGGCCACTACGCACATCCCCCCAACCAAATATGTTAGAATCAACCTTGAGCTTGCTGCTCTTTCATTGGCCAATACTTAAACCAGTTAAAACTTAAAACTTGACCAATGTTTACCTTATAGGAGCATGTAAAACCGTAATGTTGGAACTATATATGCCTCATGTAGGTCACATGGTGACTGAAAAGCACTTCGCAATTAAATAGTTTGCTAAAGAATCGAGTTGAATTTTTCCCTTATCTAATAACCAAGTTTCACAGAAATTATGTTTAATTTTATCACCTAATTTGAATAATTAGTTATTATTTAGCCAAAAATCCACTCATAAACCCCATAAAAATAAACAATATTAATTGTTTGGTATGTAATAGAATAAGGATGTAGGTATAGGAAACCAGTAGGTATTTAGCTGGATGATGAATTTTAAGTTTTCTCGAATTTTCGAAAAATATGTTCAATTTTACTAAAATTCAATTACCTACATTAATTTCATTTCAAATTTTTTTTTACATTTTCGTCGATTTTTAACTGAATTTCAGCCTTGTGTACCAGACTACCAACCAATGCTGCTATAAATTAGTTTTTGAGCAACAAATTAATGTATTGCTGAATTATAGGCAACAGATAGGGTCGTTATCTCAATAATATGTAGCCAATTAAATAAGGATTCAACTTCAAACTGTCTTATCACGATTCTGCTATTCTAGAATGTGAAACGCTTTTCACATCGATGAAATACTGAAATTGCAAATAAATTTTATTTAATATATTATACGTCATGTAGCCTAACTGGTTGTCCATCGTAAAAGTTTCGTACAAAAGACCACCCTTTCGTTATCTTTCATCTGCATAAAGCCCTCATACTTAACATTCTACTAAGTATTTTACACGATAATATTCTACAATATATTTTCTTATCACTAACTGTGTTTTTTTTTCTTTCGTCTTTTCGGGAAATGTACCGTACTTTTTTGTAAAATGAACACATTATTTAGTTAACACCTGCCGCAAAACGACAAACGATGGATCGTTTCTGGAAACACGTCATTAGAAAATTTTTGAAAAAAAAAAAAGGAAAAAAAAGAAGATATAATGCGCATTAAACAAGTGAACCATATCTTCTGTGAGAATGTTGATGACGAAAAGGGAAAAAAACAAGCTATTGTTATCGAAATTTTGTAACAAATAACTTGCTGATTAAGTTATGGACGCTAAAGGAACATTCGGTTGGATAGTAATTACTGACTCAATGTATAGTGATGTTTTTTTTCAATGCTGTTTATGTCGGGCGTCGAGGATTCATAAAGAAAAAGCTTATGACTCGAAGAAACAATAATAGGTACAATGAATAATTATTTTTGGTTGCATATTTCGTCGTTCATTTTTTGCGAGTCTTCGATCTTATTGGTCTGAAAAATGGTTTGATTTTGTAGACACGAACATGACGTCCAACCTTTGCCACCGGTATGGTTGGAATTTTTTTCCTCGAAAGACTATATCGAATACCAATCGGTAAAAAACAGCCATTTTTTTCGAACTGTTGCTTCGCTTATGTTAATCGGAAAAAGATATAAGTACCCAAGCAGCGTTAGGTATAACCAATGGAGAGAACCAGAGAGACAGAGCTCCCAAAGAAATTCGAGTGGCCCCTATTAGGCCCCCTCCATAAATTATTCAAATTAACATGTAATGTTTCAAAGACGTTACTGATACAATTTCTTCTTATAATTCCATTAACCATCTCATCAGATGACCTTCAATATTTTGCTTGCACTTTTGTTATTCTTCCCAGAATTGTTTTCTGGTTGCACATTGTTCAAGTTATATAGGGTTTGTCAAAGGGATTTGGTAAAAGACCGCAAAATTATCTACATCAGCTGATTACTTTTAATGCCTATAACATTTCAGGATAGCTTTTTTATATGCCCGTACGAATGACTCCTAGCATCTGCAAATAGAGTTGTGCAAAATGACTACCTGTAGCCTATGGATTTTTGGTATTATTACTTCATAGAACTCTCTTTTGCTCATTAAGGTTTCATACTTGCATCCGTTTTCACAGTCACTTGTACGACATATTTATTTTCTCAGGAAAACTTATTCATTTCCATTCCTTTTAAATTTCTAACTTGCTCTCTACTTTTTCGGAAAATTATCTTTGTACTTTCGTTTTTTTCACTCAAGGTGATTCAAACCACCAGGACTTCTTCCTTACCTACGCCTTACTGCCAAGCTTTCAATTGTAATCGTTTATCCTTCTCTGTATGTTCATCCGGACTTTTATAATTAGCTAATCACGTGAAATATTTCGCTGTCCCCTTCAATATTGGCCTCCTCTTAGCCATTGCACAGTTTCTTGACAGATGGTGTATTATTACTGAAAATAATGATTAGGTAAAACTGTGTCAGTTGTTTGAGAAAACCTGCGAAATAACAGGGTCGAAAATTTCTCAGTCTTATTAAAAACTGTTCTATTCTAATAATGATGCAACTTTACAAAGAGTAATTGCAATGTGAAAGTAACATCCATAATTATATAGATGGCGATTTAGGTTTACAGTGAGTGTGCATAGTGTTTGAAGTCATGTTTATTACCAGTAGATTCAATACATTCATTAGGAAAAGTCAAAAAATTAATAACATTCATATAACAAGTGATAACGTTCGCATAAGAAAATGGGTAGCTAATAATCTGCTTTCATAGAGGAGTAGGAGTTAGATACTTACCCTAATAATTTGTGCTATTTAAGTTCTGGAACAAAGAGGAAATATTTCATAGGTTGAATGATGTATATTGATACTATGTCTGAGAATTGTTATAAATTGTGACCATTCGTTTGAAAGACTATACTGTTAAATTCAAGTTTATAATGAAAGTATGATATTTTTTTAAAAACAACTTCGACTGCTACCAAAGTACCAAGGGCGTAGTTGGAAAATTCTCCGGGGAAGAGCAAAACAAGTTTTATCAAAGTAGAGACCAGCTAAGGGGTTGACAGGCAGTGATATAACTAGGAACTTGCCACCGTTCTCAACTGCAATAGAGCTGTACTCAGGATTTTTACCTGTAGAGAGGGTTTTATAAAGTGATAAAACAATTATTTTACAAGTGGAGCAAGTGAGAAAAATTTTTTGGTATTTTCTGGGTTCTGGAAAATTCATGTATAGATGGCTGTGTGGAATTTCCCGGTTGTGAGAAGTATTCATACATAGAAGGTAATCAACAGCTTTGCATGTTCTGGCACATCATACACAAATGTATGGGAGAGCCAAATCCTAGGCAAATACTGGCAATTTTGTAGCCAGTTTTGTGAGTTTTTATAGGGAAATTGGCCCACGCCCACAGACATACATATGTACATATACATATATATATATGTGTTATAGAAAGTATATCATTTCTTATTCATTGCTACGGCAATTGATAAGAAATGACATAATACATTTGTGTACTCGTTTGAGATGTCGCTGAGATCTTTATGTATTATATTTTCATTGGCCAAACATAGTATCTTACTTGCCTGTGTGCAAGTAAGAACATACGAACAAACAAAGTGTATATATGATATAGTAATATAGTTGATAAAAAACAATGTTGTGCGTATGAGACATATAGTCCCCACAGGCTGTTTATGTTTTTTGGGTAGAAGAGGGAGTCTCCAGTGACTCCAGTGGATACATAAGGCCTTGAACCACATTATAATTATTGTGTAAATAGTTTGAAAATTAATTTCCATTCGTCATTTTTCTACTCCTAAAACTCAACCACCTGGGAATGAGTACCCTCTTGCTTCCTAGAAGAGCCACTGGTAATAAGTGAAATTGAAAGTCCAGTTACAGTCGAATCTTACTGGCCATGCAAAGAGCTATCATTGAAAATTTTTCTCAATTTTCTAGTGAAATTAACGTAAAGAAATTTATGGTTAGTTAACTCATCATAAAATAAATAAAAAAAGTGACTGTAGAAACAAAACTTATTCTTTTTGATGAATGAAAAAATAAGTTTTACAACTGAAACAAAATAATTTAACTTTTAAAAAATTTTATTACCTTCTTTACGAGTACTCAGATCCATCTGATTGCACTATTTTAACATTGCATCAAAATTAAGTGTTTTGCAAAATGTACCCAAATTAATCTCCTAGTTGTCTCTATTTTGAAAATAGATACTATAGAGAAAGTATTTAAACTTATTCGCAGTACCCTCTCATTATTTATTTGTTTTTTTGAATTAATTGAGGTTCCTTTCAACAGGGCTAAGGCCAATTACAGAGGGTGACATGAACTTAATAATAATTTAATCTTAGATTTAATTAAATAATTAAATAAATAAATAAATAAATAAATAAAAATATGAATTGAAAAGAAAGAGGGAGAGAAGGGAGAGGGAAACAGGATAATCAATATTAAGTGTTTAAGTGGGAAGAAGTGGAAATAAGAGATACCTTAGAGAGTAATCATGAGAGGGAATTTAAAAAAAATTAAAAAATTAAAAACTCTAGCGCAGTGATGCTGTGCTAGAATATCAAGTATGCCAGTTCATCTTTCATTCAAAATCTTTAAATCATAAAAATCTCAATGTCAGCTGAAAAAAGTTACTTAAAAATGATGTTGAAAAACATTTTCAAAAATGTTATTAATACCCAATTAAACTATTAAATCCTGCCTCCAGTTTTAACCAATTACAGAATTCTCTGCTGGTTTTCTAGAATACAATAATTAGAAAGAGTACTCCTTAACAACGCAGCCCATTTTGCCTTAAGTACAAACTTGCAGCTAAATCTGATATAGAAAAGACGTTTGTACCGCCTTGCACAGTAAATTCCAAAAGAAATACTTCAAGCAACACTGGGACTTGCTTTTCTCCAGAAATTTTTATTTCTCCAGTTTTCTTAGAAACCATTGAACCAATAGGCTCCAATAAAAAATCTAACTCTATCCCTTTTGTACTTATATATAACATAGTTTTTCTCAAAACTTTGACCACAAAATTTTTTTCAGTAGATTTTTCTTTTTCAGTTTTCACAAAAACTACCTAACTAATAAGTACTAAACTCCTCTCAGACCTGGTCTTATACAATGATCACTATCGGGATTAAATTATTTGTATAAGGTTTAAGGCTCAGCCTCTTAACAACAGTTGTCATCACAAGGTGACTAATTATATGCACTGCGTGTTAAACACAATGCATGTTATTTCGTAATTATTTGCAAATTCATGCAAGTAAGTTGAAACATCCGGACTGTGACAAATTGATAGTTCACATCTCAGGTGGTATCACAATCTGGCTTATCAGTACATGTACTGTATTTTATTGGTTGCCATAACAAAGATGAAATACGTTGCAATTATTCATCACATATATGTATGTATTCCTTACATATGTGTCTTTGTGTACGTATAAGAAGCCAATATAAAAAGTCACAAAAATCTAGGCTAAATCGCCAGTGTTGGTCAAGATCTTAGCTCCCTCATACCTTGTGTATGAATTGTGGTGAACATGCAAAAAACTACAGAACACCTTCTGTTGTTCTTCCTTGATCCAAGGTATTCCACAACTACCTTTCATGAAAATTTCAGCCCTGCTCCTTTTGTAATTTTCAAAAAAAATTAGGGCAAAATTATAAAATGGTGTAGATAGTTTTCTTTTGTCATAAAAGGGAATAATTTTGATCATCCCCTAAGCCAACCCTAACCTCTCTATTTGGTCAATTTCAATACCTCATTTACAAAAAAATTTAGTAAAAAGGAAAATTGCGGTCAGTGTGTGTAAGAAAAGGGCAGGGTGTATTTTTATAAGTTATATGTCATTTTAAAACAGCTGAAGTCTGCCTGGGAGCTCCCACAGATTCTACCATCAAAGTGATAGTTCCATTATCACCTTCCATACGATGTGTTTGATAACATTTCTGCTCATGTAAAACATATCCAATTCAACGTTTTTTTCAGCTACTTTATTATTAAATTTTAAGGCATTGACCAAGCATACATTATGCGTTAGACTTTGAATACGGTAAACAAGTCATTACTGTGACTACAAAAACTAGAGATCCTAAAATATAACTATGATAAAATATCACCATGAGTTCTGTCAAGTATTCCTTTTACAAACATGAGAGCATTTAGCTTTCGCCTTTGATCTAAATTCGGTATCTCAAATCCCCTCAGTAAATTCTAGATAGTATGCGTAAGTAGCGCAGGCGTGTTTTGGTCATAACGTTTGGGAGTTTAAGTCCCAGTTAAGTTTTACCTGACGCCCAACTCTATCTTCCAAATATCTACCGCATTCTCTCACTCAGTGGCGGTTTTATTAAGGAAAAAGGTCCGCTCAGCAAATCACGAAAAAGATTTGGTATAAGAATTGCAAAAACTTTTATGGGACTTCTGGGTGGTTAATGTAAATACCCTCCTTTTCCAAAATAGACCTAATACGAGGGTCCTTCCCCGCCAAAAAATTATGCTTTTGCAGGGTTTTCTTGCTAAGTATTGTTTACCTCTAACCCTTACGTACAATTTTTTCTGAGGGGGCTAAATCTCTGTTCTGGTGGACTAGGCTATTCTAGTTTTCTTTTAAGTCCGCCTTTGATCCTGCATGTATTTCAAAAAGTTTGTTTGTAAATTTACTAATTTCTTGACGACAGGATCCCATCTGCTGGATGCAAACTGTAAAATTAGCACTATTTGGAACAACAAAATCCTAAATTTTCTTACACTTTAAAACTGTTGTATTAACCTAAAATTTCTTGATTAGGTTGCTGTGAAACTGAGAGCGAGTATCATTTGTTGATGGTGAATCTAGGAATTTGATTTCATTTTCTAGTGAACAGTTAGTATTTTGCAGTGCATACCTACTGAAGGCTGCTGACGAGGACACTCACTCGTCGCGTTCGATGCCTAATGAATTTCGAAAAGGTTTCCGAAAATGCATGTATTGAAAATCGTATAGAGACTTTAGAACAAATAGATATAGTACCTTAGTTCTTCTTATTTGAGCCGTTCAAGTAGGCCTCTAGTAGAATATGACGAGCTGAATATTTAAATATTAAAAACAAATTTGGAGAAGAAAAGCGGTAGCATCCACGCTCAAAAAAAAGAACTTTGGATCTGATACGATTACTTCATTTAATGCTGTAAGTGTAACGTTAAAAGTTAATTTTAGTCAATTTTCCATGAAATTTTGCAAGCGTATTATCCGGAAAATTTTCAACTTTTGCGTTTTCTCTGACTAAAAATTATATTTAGCCTGAGTATCTGATAGAAAACTATATTTTTCGATGTTTATGCAACGAAAATTGCATGCAAAATTCATAAACAGCAGTTGATACACGCCAGAAAATTATACTTACTCAAAACTTATGAAAAATCTGCGGTTCCTCCTCCTTCAGTGCCAAAAAAATCTACAAATTTAGGTTACCAAAACTATCATCCGAAGTACATACGAACTTCAATTTGATTGAATGTTATCAGTTTATGTCATTTTCATTTTAAACGGTGAGGTCCTTTTTACAAGTAGGTACTTCTGCCTTGAATTTATGAGGTTTAACGGCTTTAGAGGGGGAAAATATCCACCCATCTACTTGGGTCAGCACAATGTTGTCCAGCCGTGCTGTTATTTCTTCGGTTTCTTTTTGCCTTTATTTTTTCTGGTAATTTTATTCGTTCGTTCTGGGACTATTTTTTTTTTTATTGACTATGTATGAAAATAGCGTCGGTAATGGTGATAGTCGAGTTTTTTTTTGCACCTTTTTTCCTCCTAATTTTCTCTTTCTTTAAATATTGAGAAGGCGTGTTCGCTGTGATGCGATTGCGCGTCGTCTAATCAACAGCAGAAGGTTTGATTCGATGAAGATTTATCGGTAGGTTGGCCCTGTCTCTTCGTACAGTGTGTTTTTTTTTTCACCTTTTTCCCTCCACCTGTATGCAAACGTGAAAATGTATTTGTGAGCAACAGCGGAATAAAAACAATAATAAAAATAATAATGATAATTTTGTCGCACGTTTCACCTATCGCTTAGTAGGTTTGTCGTGTTATTATCGTGCGTGTATTTTATGAAATTTTGGCGCTGGATACAACCACTAATTTGCGTTTTCAGCCAGTGCCTCCTCTACCATGTGGACAGTGCGGCCAATTGCTCGCAGCGTAAAATTTTGAAGGGGTACAAAACTTTTTTTTTTGTAAAAACAAGAAAAAAAAGAACCGTATAAAAAAAAGTTGAGCGAACTTGTCTTTAGCGCATACGTTAAGTGGACTTGTGTTTTCAGTCAGTTCTGGTTAACATTTTTGGGGAACTCTCCTCCGAACAATCGCGGGCTGGATAAAGGGATCAAATTTACTGCCCACATTGCAGAAATACTCTTGAGAAAACTCTGTTTTTCAATTAATCAACTCAGCTTATAGTGTTGTTTTGGTGGTTGCATCACAAGTGAGTGAAGGCGACGGCAAACTTACACGTGGACGGACATGTTTAATCAGTAGGACATAATAATCATGGTGAACACCAAAATAGAAAAAAGTATAGGTAACTGTGTTTAATGTGGCAAAAAAATGCTACAGGTGAAGTTCTACCTCCTGGCAAGTTCTGTTGAAAGCGAATTTTCAATTCAACCCAACGATTTAGTTTATTCGCCTTGGTTCAGTGAACTAACAATAGGTACTCGAAAAATTGTTCCAAAAAAAGAACAACTGCACCTTTTAAAAGGTAAATAAACGTGTTTTTCATTCATTTGCATTTTTTGGACTTTATAATCTTTAAAAATTAGGCCCCATCATTAGGAATCATTGAAAAATGGTACATTTGATTTTCGTAACCAGTTTTACATCGCTCTTTCGATTTAAAATAAAGTTCGGAAGAAAAACCTACCTATTGGAGCCCGTAGAACCGAGTGTGCGTAAGTTGTCCATAAAAGTATGTAGGTATGTTTCCCGGGTTAAATGAACTTTTTTGATAAAATGAGCCTGTGATATAAAGAATTTCGTTTGGCCGTATGAACTATTAGAAGTTTACTTACAACCATAAACTTTTCTCCTCCACTTAGCTCGTGAAGGCTAATTTACTGAAGCAAGTAAAGTGAGAAAGTGACGATGACATTATTTCCATTTTTTCATCTACTTTTCCCAACTTTCCCATCTTACTTATTGTTTCTGAACTTTCCCATAGTAATTTAGGTTTCAGTTTTTGTGTGTTAAGTATTTTGTTTAGTGAATAGAGCCCACTTTAATGCTGATTTGAAGCTCCATACGCATAATTTTACGTTTTGTTCTTATTTGCTAATTTTTTATTTTCCCTGTAAGTAATCCATTTTGGCGCGCATTGCTATAGTAATTCGATTTATTTTTTCATAAGATTTTAATGCGCTACGAAGGCAACATTTTGTTTATTTAAACTTCATTAATTCCAATCACTGATCAACACCGAGTCAAGGCGATCATTCAAGGTGGACTGGCCAAGGAGTTGAATCAGAATTCCTATGAAAGATTTTTTATGGACCAAATGAAAAAATTTCACTTACCAGTTGAGTTAATTACGCACACACAAAAAAAACAAAAAAACAAGAATAACTTTACCAACAGACATAATCCTTCGCTGTGACAGTTCGGATAGTCAGCTCAATGTTCGACAAATTTGATTATGAAAACCATTTCAGATTCGAGTCCAAAATTGTAACTAGGTAGGCTAACCTATTCTAGAAAATCCTTTCCTCTTAGTGTCACAGCATAGTTAGAACATTCCTATCACCATGCAGTCTTCAATAAAAGTTCAGTCAATGCCACAGTAGGAAACAAATTTCCACTTAATCCAGTCGGTACCAGATATTGAAGAGAAAAATTCACGGAAAGGTGTGGAGTGAATCAACAAACCACTACGTACGCGTAGATTAACTTTTTACATTTTAAAATGGGAAAAAAATGAGCTTTGAACACCTTAGATTTTAGAAGTTTGTACCCAATAAATTTAGAAAAAACGCCGAGAAATTAACAGCTACTCTTACATTCGACATTCTTTACCCAGGTACGTGAAATTTTAGGTAAAATTTACTTAAAAACGATTAAAAGTGGAAACAAACTCGTCTCATGTAAAATCTACAGATTTTTCTCTCTGTGTGTCCGATTTATGAAAACTTGCCCTCACTAATGTGTTAGCAATGCAGAGATACTCAATCGGTTCTCGAACCTCTTACCTTCACGGCTTTAAAAAATGTTTAAAAACCATTTTTTTACCAACGGATGATGCCAAATGACACACGTCCAAACCAATTAGCGGAAGCTTTACAGTTGGAAAGATGAAGGTATAGAGCTACACAGCTACAACAGATAAAACCTGCATGAATTGAAAAATGAAAGCAGTTTTTAAATGTAATTTCCTGTTTGTCAAGGGATTAATTTTTTTTCCGTTTGTATGCTGTTCGTTAACGTGTTAATGTAATGCTAATATGTATAAGGTTACCATCATTGTTTATTTTAAGGTACGTTAGTAAGGCCTAGCTGTAGTCTATATCTATTCGGAATGAAAATTTGGTCACGGTGTGGCCTAACGAAAACACTTTATACATTCTTCCAAAGGTATTATAAATAATAGCCTAAATAGTTTGATTGCGGAGGAACCTATCGTAAATGCTTTATGGATTTTTTTTTTTTATTGGGTGTGCATTTTGTTGGCTGTAACGTTTTTCAACCGAATAAGTTACTGCGATGGGACAAAAAAGAAATTCATTTTCGGATGTTATATATGGTCAAAGGAAGAGCTAAGTAGTCTCTTTTTTAGAAGATAGTGGTGTGACATCTCGGAGGGTGAAAATTAATGAGTAGACAGGAGAGAGAGACAACTGAAGGAGAGACGCATATTTAAAAATGGAACTCGATATCTAATGTTTTGATTGCATTGAATTTGTAAAAAGGATCTTTCTTTCTTGAATTTTTCAGTTGAACTGACTTTTTTTCATTTAAAAGTGATACTAGTAGCTAGTATAGTACCTAATTACCTACATAATTATCTTGATTTAAGGTGGTCCGCTTTAATTTTAGCTGTAACATCAGTCCTATTTGTTAATTACTGCCCAATTAATTACAAATTACTTATTTGTATGTTGTTCCCTAGAGGATGTAAAAAGTTTGATTCTTGAAATGCCTAAGGTTAAAGTGCTCAAAGAATGACTGAATATTACTATATCGTTAATTTACGACTAAGTTCCGATCAAAGCTTTAATGGTTATTACACACAAAGGTTCTAAAGTGAACGTTTACATGAGAGGGAGTTAGCAAAACGAGCGCAACGAGGGAGAAATTCCCAGTCAAGTAAACTCACTTTTGAACATTGCTGAGAAAGATATTTCACATAATTAATGATCAGAAGGCAATAAAACTTTAAAATTCTGTCAAGTGATGAATTTTACAAAAAAATTATGAAAAATGGAACAAAATATCAACCTCCTCAGGGTGGCAGATTTAATATTTTATTCAGAAAGTGTAACCTCTACTTTGATGTAAAGTTAATGTCCCTCTGTATACAAAGATACTTCATATTTTTACATTCACTTTGCATCGAGGTTACATTCATTAATGATAAGATCTACTTTTCACTCGAAAAATACATGTGTAAACATTGCCTCTCCAATCGTGTATCATATAAATTTTTAACCCAATTTAACCATAAGTTTAGTAAAAATTAATTTTTATTGATAAGCTTTTATCTAGAGTAAAACGTTCTTTGAAACCTGGCACATTTACTCAGATACACGCTTTTAGTACGATGACCACAGCACTCCAGAAAGGTGGCTGTCTGACCTACTGCATTTTTGTTCTTGAGTGAGTAATTGAATGTGCTATCCAGTTATCATCTAAAGTCTAAACTGTATCTCAACATTCATGGATCAACTGAATTCAGTGAAACAGAATTGTATAAAAATGACCTATCTATAGAAAAATCACAATTGTATCTTCTTTTGGCACTTATTTAAGCATTCAGAAATTGTTTTTTAAAATTATATGACTAAAAAAATTATTTGTTATAATACATGACCAAAAAATCAATGTTTACACTGATATTTTTCAAGCTGGAAGTAGCGCTTTTCATTGTTCAAAGCATAACCTCGATGTAAAGAATAATTCTGTCTCCATGTAAAAATTTTTACTTAGAGGTTACAAGTTAACAAAGGTAATGTTAATCTAGATAAGACTGCTATCAAAATGACACCGATAATGTTTTTATTTTAATTTAAATAATAGTTATCTATAGTTAATATTCAATAATCTTGGTTTTTCTCGCAATTTTAATTTACCACAGTTCATCCTCGATAATATCTACTCCTAAGAAAACTAAGTAATTTCGTTGGAGATGAAAACATATCAATAGGAAATGTTTGAATATAAAAATTCACAAAAAATATAAATAATTATAAAATGTTCACATTTATGGATGATTCATATTTCATCCGCAGTTAGTGAAACTAGCAACGAAATGATTAGCTCCAATCAGTGTAAAAACATACTTTTTTTATTATCGTGTATTGTTCGCATACACAGTCAACCGGCTGACAGGCTGACAAAAATTTCGTTCTGTATAATTGGTGACATATGAGCGTTTGGTTGAAAGAAAGTGATTAATAAAGAACATTGTGTAGTACCGCTAACTCAAAGTAAACAAAAAATGAGCGAGAAAAAAATTATACTCTTCAATGCAGCTTTTTGTTCGAGTAATGAGCAGCGTACACGATATACCTATTCGTAATTTAGATGTTAATGAGTAAAGCACAAATGATATAAATTACAAAACAGTGGTCCCAAATTGTGAATCTTAGCATATTATTTGTCCTTTTGTTGGAATTTTAATCACTATGTATGGTTGCAGAGTAGGTGGACTTTCTTAATTTCCATTGATATTCTCTACCTCGGTGACATTTTCCTTCGATTCATCGGTTAAGTTGTAATTTCCTTGTTTTCAGCCTTTCCATTCCAGGGAGAAAGCAGCTATTTTTAATCTAACAAAACTTTAGGTATAAAACGCTGCTATGTACCTATTAATCAAGTTATGCACGATTTTCCGAAAAAATCCCGCATAAAGTTTCAAAATTATCTTAGAGAAGCTAATAAGTTTAATGCCATTGAGATACTGAGATTAGTTGAATAACTTTTTTGAATGGAACATGCTGGCTGTCATTCATAAATGTGATAGGACTGTAGCTGTGCAACGTTATTCAAGGGCGTATCTAAGAAGGTAAAGGGGGCGATTGCCCCTCGTTGCCTTATTTTTATTTATTTTTTCTTGTCACTTTTAAAATTTGGAAAACATTTTAGTAATAAATATGCGACAGCCGGTTCTACTGATGGTAAATTTCGAAAATTTAGATAAAGAGCAAAAAATAAAAAAGTCATCAAGTAATTTTTTTGCCTTCTCCCGTGACGTTATTAAACTGAAAAACTTCGCACACCTCCCATGTCTTACACCAGCGATGGTTCTTGCAAACGTCTGCCAAAATTGGTTTATGCATGTCTACAAAGGAACTACATGGAAAATTCTCTAGCCATTGGAAGTTGTTCCATGTGAATAATTTAGCAGCCACAGAGCATAGGCGATGGCAACGAGCATATGAATTATACTAGAAGCACAATTCGGTTGTTTTCAGTGAGGTCGTTATTCTCACTCCATTAAACCCAGATGTACAATTTGAAATAAAATCTGCAAAGTACCAAAACAAATTATGTAAAATTATAGGAAATCCAGTGATGGTAATGAGTATTTGCTTTTTTTTTTAATGCTGAAGCACTTGAGCATTTGTTCAGTAAATGCTTGAAAAATGAATGCTTGACATTTAAAAGCATATACTCAATAATGAGTATAATGCTCAAAAATGATCAAATGCTCAAGAATTTATGTGCATTTTCAATAATTATGGTTTCTGGCCTAAACAAATGAATAATTAGTTTACAAAAATCAATTATCAAAATATACATTTATTAAAAAGTGTAAATCATTATGTAAAATTTAGCGCACTCACATGGCTGTTTTTTGTTCTACATTTTGTTCTCGAGTAAGTAGAGTATCTAATGAGTATCCATATAATGTCTAAATTTTCTTATCATCATCCGGACTAAGTAAGCATATAATTATTGCAACTGATTACATCTTGTTTTAAGAGGAAATACTAAAAATGCTCCAGTATTCTGAGCAAATACTGAACGTGCTTGAGTCAATATTAAATGCTTGAACA
Source organism: Ericerus pela (assembly GCA_011428145.1). Taxonomy (NCBI): domain Eukaryota; kingdom Metazoa; phylum Arthropoda; class Insecta; order Hemiptera; family Coccidae; genus Ericerus; species Ericerus pela. The sequence goes on from WOFM01000500.1 coordinate 254,551, forward strand.
TTTTAAGCATAAGCACATGCTGAGAAAATGCCTGAGCATACTCAGAATTTGCCCATCAATAATAAATTTTCAAAAATTTACCACCACTAAGGAAATCAAATCATTTATTGGGGACAATGCATCAATTTATTGGGACAAAAGAAATCCATAGACAAAAAAATTTGCCCTTGAACTGTTATTGAAAGTGATGATAATATTATTTCTGTTCATTAGCAATAGTAGGTAGAAAATTATGTTAGCTTTTGTAATTATTATTCTCATATTTCATTATTTACTGTTGTCTTGAGCCTATTAATTCCAGTTTAAGTTATGAAAAGTACTTCCTACCATTTTCTTCCAACCAAAATCCCCATTTATTTTGTCATAAATGTATATAGGTGTATGTATAACATAATTATTCAATAATTTAACTTTTTTAATGTGACTGTACCTGAGATCCAATACTGAAACTCAAAATTAATTATTTTTTTCATTCGAACTCTCAACATTGTTTGATTGGGACACTGCCCTAGACAACTAATGATAAAACTCAAAAACCATGAATTCGGGAAAATGAGTAGTTATAATCAGTTTTCTGTAGGGTAAGGTTTATTGATAACATAAAATTACAGGAATTTAGAAATGCTACCTTTTTGAATTTTTGCAAAAAGTGCAAAAAAACCTATTAAAATAATTTTTTCCTTCTTCTTTTCCCCCTCCTTCTTCAGCCAGTTCTATGCTTTTTTTCATTTTTGAAAATGTGAAGCAAAAACTCTATTGCCACATCGTGTATCGATGTAGCTTGTTTCATTTTGTTTCCGGTAGTTGAGTTTCTGAAATTTACCATAATGTGAGTTATTTTTTGTTTTTGTTTCCATCAGTTTGGTTTTCATTTCAGGCGTGATCCCACGAATGCATTAGGAAAATGGGTAAAAGTTTGAAGTCTTTCTAAATTGCGATTCAGGGTATTATTCAACAATTTATTAATAATAGGATAATTTTATGACTCTTTTGTCTCTACTTTCATGTCAGTCTTAAATTTTATTATTGGAATTTTTCTTTCAGTTTGCTCTGATTTAATGACTACGCAAAATTCTTTTGATTCTACATTACTCAAATCTAAAATAATATCTTTTCACTTAAGCTTTGTAGGCAGGTATAATAAGAGATGGTAAGCTTTTATTATTTTTATTTTTTTGCTTTAGCTTCATGCGAAATAAATATTATTTCGTTGCGGAAGGTTGGCTGCAGTATTGGTATATTTTAAAATCGCATTAGTAAATAGAATAAAAGCTTATAAAAATAGGAAAATTCAACGGGGAATGTAATTGTAACGCCAGAAACAGGTGTTGGTTCACAATTTGTTTCCTATTTTTGACGTTGACACTTTACGAAATATTTATTTGAGGAAAACCACAAATAAATATTTATAATAAAATAAAATAGACTTTATAAATTAAACTTGAATGTACTAGGTATCCACTTCACTATAGTGGACCTTAACTTTGTTGAGAGATTAAGACTTCAATTAATTTTCAACGAAAATCTTTTTATAAAATATAATAAATTTCATTTACAACACAAGAATATTAGAATTGAGCAAATGAGTTGAATACAATTTAAAGAACTGAACAAAATTGAAGAACTGAACAAAATTAATATTGAAGTGAACAATTTGTTCTTCAGTGTAAGAGTTTTTATAATTTAATTTTTACATGATAAAAAGAAGAAATGGTAAGAACAGGTGGGATTAGTTTATTACGATTGGTTGCTACCAAAAAGAAGGAGAATTGACGTTTTCCAGAATTAGACAGATATTTCAACTAAGTCACACGTGTGTGATATTAGCTGAGGTCAGCCATAATTGTTTTTTGTAGAAAAGACAATTTTCATCGAATTCAGACGATGCCATTTCCTGCTAGGTTTGTTCAAAGAATAAAAAGAATAAAAAAAGTGTGAGAAAATAAAAAATAAGACGAATGAATTCGTCTGTGTAAAAATATAGGCGGACATTTTAAAGAATGTTCGTCTATATTCGTTACACAATTCTCCGGGGGGATAAAAAAAAAGGGGAAAAAAAAAAATTTTTTAACATCCAATCATAATAAAAAAATCAAGAAAAGTAAAAAAAAAATTTTTTCTATTATATATGCTTAATAGTATTAGAAAGATTATACGAAATTCGCGAAAGAATATTAGTTTACTATAGTACATCTTATAAACTAGTTTCGTCGTATTTCGTTAATTTTTGTATAATGCTAGAAGTTTGAGTAGGAGTAAATACTTTCTTAGGAAAATAAGCAATTGAAATGATTATAAAAATAAGTATAATAGTTATGATTATAAGCCATAAGAGAAATATCATATTTATTAAGGTAAAGTTATCATCAAGATCTATATTTGGGATTTTTAATTCAAAAGATTTTATTTTATTTTCGAGTTGGTTTATTGGGGTTATATGGGGTACAAAGTTTTTCCAATTAGGGTTATACAATTTTTTTGTTGATAAGTCAAGGGCAATATCAAACGGTTCGTCCGGATCTGAAAAGTAGGTCCAAAGGATGGGTAAATGGTTTTCGATTTTAATAGAATCTTCCATCGAAGATGTAAGACAAGGGGTTTCTGTTGGTATAATTAAGGTACTTTCATTTTTTTGATTGATGTCTTCAATTTGTATATGGCAAGGAACTTCTAGAATGAAAGTTCCAGGTAGGGAATTATTAATGTTTAATTTTTCCGAAGTTTTCGTGATAGAGTTCGTTGCAATGAGTGCATTGAAATTTATCACGGCAAATTTCGTATGTCCAATTGGGTGGACCAGAGTTTGATTGTTATTCTAAGAACATTTAAAAGAACAGGATTGTAATAAATTTCTGTTTAAGTTTGGAAAAATAGATTTTTAGCACAAGAAGACAGTTTGTTGCTTCCTCGATTAGATGGAAGGTAACAAAGTGGCTTGTCTGGGTTACAGAAGTGGAGATTCGTTCCAGAGATATATCTCACAGTGTTTGATCGTATCTCATGGATTAGAATCGAGGCTTCTTGATCCCAGTTACATAGTTCATTAGAGTGACTTCTGAAAGTTAATGGAATAAAGTCAAACACTTCGTATTTGGAATTTAATTTTTTTAGTGGGATTTTAATTTCAATTTCTAAAGAGTCATTAAAAAAATTACAATTTACCAAATCTGCATGATAGTAGTTTGATAAATCATGAAGTGGGATTGCTAGATCAAGATCTAGATTTTTAATTTTGCTTTGGAGTGAGAAAATATCTTTTTCCAAAATTATTTTAGATATTATAGTTGAGGGGATTATGTGGTTTTTACAAGAAGAAAGAATGTTCGACAAACGAAAGGTATTTACGAGATAATTGTCGTAAAAACCTTGTAGATAGTTTAAGGAAAGTAACAATTCATGTTCATCCAAAGAGTTTTGTTCAAATGAGTTAGTATGTTTAACAAATTCGGACATGTATTTATTTGTATGGGAAATAAAATTTTCTAAATTTGATGACGTATTCACAAGAGCCATATGTTCTTGGAATAGTTTATTTTTTATAATATCATATTCGTTTTTTAGAGATAATTCATTTGTCAGAAAATTTCTACCGTCTCTGAAATTTAAGACGCGGCAGCAAAATTTTAATGCATCACCAAAAAATGATCTAACTGGTGTGAATATACTTCTTTTGTTTCGAATTAATGAGGGGCTAGTGTAAAAGTCTTGCACGAGGGCAATATTTTGTTTTTTAGGATATTAATTGAGTTTTTAAGTCGTTTAGCCATTTCTGCATATCTGCAGTTTTTCCATTCAGTATTTTTACATTCTTCGTGTTTGAATTTAGTTTCTAGAATTTTATTTGCTGATTCGTAAAGATCAAGTTTCAGAAAGTATAGGATAGGTGCTGAGTTTGAGTATACATGAATATTATTGATTTCGCTAAAGT